>JASGXE010009855.1:0-45444 GCA_030068105.1 Sinentomon sp. SZTP_YWyxl
GGGATTTTTCTCATGGGTTTGGGTTTCTTTGGGGATCCGGTCCGGGTTTAACGGGTTTGGGTTTTGGGGTAAAAAAATCAAAAAATTTGTTGGGTTGTTTGGGTTAGGAAGGGTTTCACCTTCCGTTGGATGGGTCTGGAAAACCTTCCAACCCGTTCAGGACCTTTTCTGTGCTCACCCAGGAAGAATGAAATTTCTTTGGCAAAAAGAAGAATTGACTGTGGTTTTTGCCCAATTGGAGGGGAGAGGGTTGGGAGGGATAAATTTCCCCAAAGAACGGGTATTTTTTCAAGGGTGGGTTTTTGGGTCAAAGGGAGGTGTTTCAAAAAATTGTTTGGGAGTTTATCAACCTTGTTTGGGTTAGGTCAAAACTTAGGCAAAGTGTTAAAGAAGATTTAAATTGGGAAAAATTGGCTTTGGTTGTGGTGCAAATTTGGGAGGGAAGAAGGCAATTTGGGAAATTTAAACAAGAACGATTATTGAAGTGAGGAAATTTAAAGAAGGTGTCCAAAAACTGGCCAAATTTATCAATTTTGATTTTTTGTCCAAACCCTTATTTTGGAAAGTGAAGGTATTTAAGAAAAAATTATTCTGGTTCAAGAAATTTTGGAATGAAGGAATTTGTGGCTTTGTGGAAATTTGGACCGAAAATTTATTCTGGGAGAAAAACTAATCCACAATGGCCAAATCATTTTTGATAAATTTATTGTCCAGAAAATTTTGGAACCGTGAAGGTTTATTTTGAAGAAAAATATTCTGACATAAGGTTTATTCTTGAACATGCCACATTCGAATTTGTGGTTTAAATTCTCACCTGCCAAATTTAATTCGGGCATGCCAAATATTCCGACCTGCGATTTATTTTTGGAATGTGGCTATTATTCCTTGACTGTCGAGAAAATTCTTGACCTGCCAAGTTTATTTTCGAACTGCCAGAATTATTCTCGACATCCGGTTTATTCTCGAACTGTCAGCATTCCAAACCTGCCGAGTTTATTCTCCATTCTGAATTTAATGCGAATGCGGCGCCACCTGGTGTTTATTTTTAGGTCATGCTAGTCATTCATTTACATGTCCGGGCCTGCCTCCAAGTTTATCAACGGGTTATTCCAAAATTTTTTCATGTAGAACTTCTAAACCCCAGTTATTCCGCAAATTCTGCCAAAAGGGTTACAAGGGCCCCGCCCAAAAAGGGCCATGGAACAAAATTCCCTTTCACAATGCAAAGGGACCAAAATTTTAAACAAAGGTCCAGAGCACCAAAAGTTATCGAACAAAATCTGACAAAAGTACAAGGGCCGCCAAAAGCCATGGAACAAAATCTTTCACAAGTGCAAAGGGCACCAAAATTGGCGAATGCAAGGACCAAAAGCTGAAAAATTGGTTCAAAATTTTTGGAAGAAACTTGAACCGCCGGTTACGGCTTTGGTTGGCCACCCTTTTTTGGGATGCAAGACCGCCGAACCCTTGACTTTGTTGGTTTGTTGATTTTTTGGGACTTGTTTTTTGCCGGATTTTGTTCGATGCTTTTGGTGGCCCTTGCAATTTCGTTCGATGACTTTTGGTGGCCCTTGTACCTACCAGAGCTGACTTTTGGCAGCGTGTGCACGTTCTGTGTTTTTGTCGCGAACAAACTTGGCATGTTGAGAACAAATGCAGCAGGTAGGGAACAAACCCAGCACGCCAATAACAGACTCTGCAGGTCGAGAATAAACTCTCTCTCTCTAGGTCGAGAATATTCTTGGCAGGTCGAGACTCGAGAATAAACTCGACAGGTCGAGAACAAACTCGGCATGTCCAGAATAAACTCAGCATGACGAGAAGAAACTCGGCAAAACTCAACATGTTGAGCACAAATTCGGCATGTCAAGAAGAAACTCGGCAGCTCGAGAATATTCACGTTCACCGAAAGTTTTTATTCTCGATTCTTAAAACGAGCCTTCTATGCTTCTGTACATTAAATTTCATTCTGTTTTATTTGTGTATTTTTAATTTCATAAATTTCGTAAAAGTAGGCACATTATTTCAGTTTATCAGTGATGTACCTATGCAAAGAGTTTCATACATGTCTGCATTTTTGATTTCTCGGCAAAGTCTCAGTTGGTCGTTGACATGGGCTCCGTTTACAACGTCTCCGTTTTAGATACCATATGAGCAGAAGAGCACTGCTTAGCGCTTGTGAAACGTTCCTAAATTGGACCTTAGAAGACTTTGTCAAGTAAAGCATCTTGCCGACCTGCGAAAAAGTGAAGCTCACAAAAATATTTCAAACGGGTAGGTACTTACTTATACGTACTAGTCCAGATAGGTGCAAGGAAAAAGGGAAATGGGCAAGGATTCGCAGGCAAGAGGATTTGGGAAGGATTCATGGGTTATTGGTGTCCAATGAAGGAGGTACTAACACGCATGTCATCCGGGCTGACAATTTCATGCAGTATATCCTCCATGGTGGAATGAATGTGTCACTAAAGGCTGAGTAAAAACTTCAAAGAATGCAGCAAGCAAGCACCTACATAACACTCATTAATGAGTTTGGTATGCTACAAGATTAAGAAAACAATGGAACAAAAATAGGTTGTGTACACAAATAAGATTTTCTGAGTTCACAAATGGTGCCAGTGGCGTAATTACCACATGGGCAGGCAGGGCCAAGACCCGTGGCCAAGTGGCGCACCTGGAGGCCCGACCAACGGGAGGTTTTTGTACCGAGATACCTGTGGTGTGGTCACAGTCCATAATAATTGTTTTTTTTTTTGTATTTTTTGCCCCCCAGTTCATACTCGCAAAATGCCAAATTCATGGCAGAAGGCAAAAAGGCAAAGCACAACTCAAATGTTTGGCCAGCAAAGCGACCCCGTCACAGAAAAACGACAGTTGGGAAATTTGACGACAGTTGGGAAAATTGCGAAGAAACTGGAAAGTTTGGTAATCCCTCTTGGCAAATAATCTCCCTTTCTTTGCTCTCATTTGCCCAGAGTTCTCCCAACTGCAGAAATACTGACACTCAGGTCAAACCCAAGGCCACCTTAAGGTTTTTTCTCCCTAGGCGAATTTTCTCTTTGCCCCCCCCGGATTTTGCGTGGAAAAATGTGACTCAAAGTTTCAAGCTGCCAAATGCTTTTCACCGTGCAGGTTTTGAATCATTTATCAAAAGTTTCTGTTTCCGCTCTCTCTTCAAGAAATGTTACAGCTGTCACTTCAAAAAAGTCACAGAGGTGACAGCTGCCTTGACTTGGACCATGGTTGGAAGGGAGAATCCTGAGTCCGACACGGTCTCCATGGCGCAAACCTTTTGTGAGTGCAAATGGCTTTCCCTAATGGGAATTTTTGCCTTGAGCTCACAAATATTGCACCAAAAATTAATCCTAAATTTAAAATTTTGTTCATCTTCTCCGCCCCCCAAACCCCCCGCCAGGGGCTCTGCCCCTTGGATCCCCACTGGGGCTCACTCCCAGACCCTGGTAACTGGGGGCTCTGCCCCCATAAATGCCCCACAACCAGTATAAACGTGTGGGGTCACTGGGATCCCCCCGCGGATGAGTTGGGAAAACTCGGCTTGTAAGTTGGGAATTTCAACTGTTCCCCTCAAATATTGTGTTTATATGTGTTGAAATGAAATGAGTTCTTAGTGAAATGAAATGAATTGGAAACGATAAGGTATATCGAGAGTGCTATTGACGGCTTGTTTTTACGTTGGAACGTTGTTTAATCACGTTGATGGTTCACGGAAGAAGTGAGCCGTGTTGAAGCAGTGTTACCTGTAGGCTTTTGTGTTGTGCACTTTCCATGTGACCTAGAACAAGTCAATTTCAATCTTGTTAGCAATGTTTGCCGCGGAGGATGTTGCGTAAGTGTTTTTTGCTTCCTTTCCTTTCTGTCCTTACTTTTCATTTTTAATTCATGACACTCACTGATCGACGGACGACGATCGTGTCTTCTTTGTGTTTTTTTGCTACGGATGCCATGTTGTTTTTTTTTAATGCTTTTCTTGTCGTGTCCCACCAAATGTTACGCTTTTTCAAGTCAAAAAAAGAAGGGCATTCCAGAGAGCCAGGCGGTGCATCGATCGACCTTGCCGTGCTTGCTCTTGGATGGCTTCCATTCTGCTGCTTGCTTCCGACATTGAGTTGAATCCTGGGCCGCTGTATGATATTGGATCGTTGATTTTTGCTTCAGTTTCCGGTCGGCAACCCTTTCCGGCTGAAATAATCAATGTCTCTCAGAACTCAGACACCGTTCCGTTATATGATGTCCTTTTCTTTGGAACCAATGACAAAGGTTTGCGACTAAGAAGCGGAGCAATTGTGGACTACTGCCTGAAGAGAGATGAGTATGTGGCAAAATATAAGCTCAGATCATTCAGTGAGGCTATTCAACTGTGTGACGCCCGAATGATGACGCTACAGGATGCCTCTGAAACTTCCGATACTGCTCAGGACTCCTGAGCAGGAAGATAAGGCATTGAAAACCATCCTTACAGACTCGATCTTTTCTTTCTTTTTCTTTCGTTTAATTGTTCGTTTAATTTCAATTGTATCCACACAATTTTCAATGAAACAATTCACAATTTCAATTCACAATATGCAAACAATTCAATAGATTACAATTCATGATTTTTAATGAAGCTCCAAATGAGATTTCCGAATTATCAATAATTTTCGTTGGCATTGTGTGAAAGTTTTAGTTGGCATTGTGCATGTTAAATGTCCAAAAAAACCACAAAATGATGAAAATTCCATAGATACCCAAACTTACAGTTGTGTTTCATAAGCCGATGCAGCACCCTCATTCATTCAGAGATTGCCGATATCAGGACCGTATATTCAAGTTGTCAGGCAGTGGCAGTAAGACCAAAAAGTGGTCCGTAGGTACCACAAAAGTCAAAAATTAACTCACAGCACCAAGAACAAGCCCTAAATAGAACACATAGGTAGTGTTGCATGCAGAAACACAACCATAAGAATGGGAATAAAGAGGAGAGAAGAATAAATCAAACTATAACGAAATCAGGTACCTACCTAACCAATGACAAAATTCAATTGGTTCCAGAAAAGATGCAATTTCGAAAGTGAAACAATTGAAATTATTGTTTCTTTGATTTTGTTTGAAATTGATATCACATCGTATTGATCCAGCAATTGATCTCTGCTGGGTGTTGTCCCTATTTTGAGGAGATAACATCTTTGCTGGCGGCACATGCAAATTTATTATCAGGACTGGAAAACAAAGTGACATCTATAGCATCCAATATGGAGGCCTTGGTAGCTGAAGGTCTGGGAAAGAGGCTTGCTGAAATGGAGAAAGTAAACACCGTCACAGCCGGAAAAATCGATTGGATGTGGACTATGATGCAAAAAGAAAAGATGGAAGCAATGACGATTGTTCCACGGCTAGGAACGTTCCTCGTCTCCAACAAGTGGACAAAGATAGCACCTGTGTTTCAAGATCTGTGACCTCCACCAACTCGGTTTTGCCAGAATCTTCAAGTGCTTTGCAAGCAGTGCCATCCAGAAACACCTGTGCTTTAATAACTGTTGGAGACTCAAATGTGCGCCGTATCTTGCCCTTCATTAAATTTGTAAAAGGAGCTTATTGTACCTAGAACCTTCTACCGCAGTGGAGGTAAAATTGCTGATATGTTCCAAATTTGTGAGAATATTGTCTCAAAAGTTACAGCTAAAAGTATTTTGCTCACCTTGCATGTTGGCATAAATGATGTCTGCTCAAAATCTATCAATGGTATTGTTTTTTTTTTTTTTACTCTGCTGGGGGCCACAGGCAGTAAAAGCCATTGGACGTGGTAAACCCCGGTCAGACATGCATATTTTTTTGCCTCGGCAATTACCACGACAACAATCAAGTCGTCGTGTTTCTTTCACCGAGGCAGCATGTTTTTTTTGTGTTTAGTAAGACGCCGTCGCGATCGGCAAAAAAAAAAGAAAACATGGTTTCAAGTGCAAAACCATCGTGCAGATAGATGCGGTACAGTTTTAGAAACCCATGGTGGGTATGTCAAGAAATGTGGCCAGAAAAAATAAAAATAAAAGAACACGAACCAGTCAGGCGACGCGATGTGAAGATTCCAGCATGGCATTGTCCAGATGGTGACAGTTTTTTTTTTCTGAGGGGCTCAATTTTTTTTCACACATTTCCCATTTTTTTTTTTTTTGAATTTCGTGCACACAAAAAAATGCATTTTAAATTCATTAGGTTGGGATGAATACAACCAAAAAACACCTCAGTCATTTCAAGTGAACAACATTACATTCAAGCATATTCAATGTAATTTCAAACAACTCAGTGGTGGCAAATTGCCACCACTGAGTTGTTTGAAATTACGACATTGAAACAAATTGTTGGTGTTGTTTAAGTTTGATGTCAGTTTTGAGACGTTATTAAATTTCCGTTATTTTTTTTTTCAATTTTTACCAGCAAAGCCATTAAAGAGAGCAAGAAGCAACTTACCCCATGCAGCAGCAGGCAGAGATGAAAGCATTCAATTATCATGGTGAGATGATTCACACAACAGGATTGAAGAGATGCATTAAATCCAAGCCGGATGTAGCAAAAGAGCAGAAGCAAAGCATAAGATGCCAGATTGCAAAGGCAAAGATTGCACCATTCATTTTAGCAAAGCCAAAAGGCCCCTAAATAGAAATGCAAGCCATGCATGCATGCAGCATGAGGCAAGTTGCCAAATGAGGGGAAAAAGAAACACGAATAATTAATTCATTGCAGATAGGCCTAGTTAAGTAATTGAGAAAAAAATGACACAGAAGTCATATGGCTTCCTTAAGGGAGAAGGAAGCAGCAAGAATGGCGAAGGAAGGCAAATTCACTTAGCAGTGGGAGATTCATGCCTGAATAGAAATTTATCCACTCGAGTCTAACACGTCCCTGCCATAGACAATGTGAATGCACCACTTGGAGATGAAGCAAGTGACTATTTTAAACGTGTTTAACAGTAGAAAAGTGGCGAAGACATCATTTTTTTTTTAATTTTTTAACACTGGCCATTGGATATGGAAAGGATTGGTATGTTTGATAGGGCTGGGCGAATCTTGATTCGATTCGAGGATTCGATTCTTCGCTTCTCAAGTGAATCCCAACCAAGGTCATTTAATAGGGACGTAACACTTGCATCAAAGCAAAAGTTACCGGAAACAAATCTTGCGGCCCTTCTCTGCACAGCCTCGATTGCATCAACATAGCATTTTTGAAAAGGTGACCAAGATGTGGTAGAATTATCCAACAAAGACCTGACAGTAGAGAAGTATAAAATAGTTTTAACTTTTCTTGAAGCATAGCTGTAGTTCCTAATAAGGAACTTCAGTTGGTTTGATGCTCTTTGCACAAAATTTCTAATGGGTGCCACACATTAGAAATTTTGTGCAAAGAGCATCAAACCAACTGAAGTTCCTTATTAGGAACTACAGCTATGCTTCAAGAAAAGTTAAAACTATTTTATACTTCTCTACTGTCAGGTCTTTGTTGGAGTATTCTACCACATCTTGGTCACCTTTTCAAAAATGCTATGTTGATGCAATCGAGGCTGTGCAGAGAAGGGCCGCAAGATTTGTTTCCGGTAACTTTTGCTTTGATGCAAGTGTTACGTCCCTATTAAATGACCTTGGTTGGGATTCACTTGAGAAGCGAAGAATTTTGCATAGTCTCTCAATGTTTAGGCACTGTATCCTAAAACATGGTGGATGGGGTGACGGACCATGGATTCTCACACAGAACAACAACCCCACCAGGGCAAGCAAGTTCCTGTCATTTGTTCCACCTATGCTGTTGAAAAACATTGACAGGCATTCATTTTTCCACCGCAGCATTTTTCTGTGGAATCAGCTTTGCCTCCCAGAAGATGTTCTCCACTTTCCCGAGGAAAAATTCAATATAGTTGTTCGGGCAAAATTGGAGAACTTAATTCAGATGTAGGTTTTTTTTTTTTTTTTTTTTTTTCTGCATTTTTTAATTTCAATTTTAATCACCACAACATGGAAAACATGAAAAACAAGCCATTTCGCAAAAAGATAAACAAGGAAATCGGCTAATCAAGAAACCCAGCATAGTCAACCAACCTCACCTCATGATAAGTACCTACCATTCCATTCCATCCAGTGATCAGAACACATTTCCGTTGTTGAATGAAGAGAAGGATAAGTATCCATTGTTGATATGATGATTCAGAATTTGAAGTATTGTCGAACAAAATTTAGCACTCCTAGCACAAATTCAGCATAGTTCAGCCGAACAAAGAAATGAATTAAGCCATTGGATTAGGCAAAAATATTTCCTAGATGAAAGGGAATAGGCACTCACCATGTGATATGGTTATGCCAATCAAAAAAAGAAACAAAATGCATTAATCAGATACACTTTTGAAGAGGCATTTCAAAGGGTTTGAAAGAAAAGGAAAAATTAACTCAAAAGGGGTTTTTTAATCTTGTGTCTCTTACCTAGCCTATTGGATGAATTTCATTCATATTTTTGTTTTGTTTTATCTGGCTTGATTACAACCAAAAAAATAAAAAAAGAAAGAAAAAGGGCCTTTTATGAGTATTTTTATTTAATGAAGGGACTGCCAACTGACAGAATGATATCTGGATTTGTGTTGGCCAGCCCCTACATTTATGGTGAAAGAAGAGCCCTGCAAGCACTTTGCGAGGATAAAAATTCACAAAAAGTGTTGATGTGGAAGGTGGAAATTGCACCTAATTTGTAGCCACATCCTGACACCTAAGGTCTAAGAAAGTATTTTTCCCGAATGAAATGTGGGTGGAGAAAAAAAATATTTCTTTAGTTTGCTCTGAAAGCAACAGAGTGAATGCGAACTACGTATCACAATGGGGATCTTATTCCCCTTCTTAATACCCCTGGAGAAAAATGAATGTGTCCCATAACTGTTGTGACACTTTTGTGACAGCAGCTCCAAATTTGCACAAGATCTGGTTGTGTAATTTGTGTAAGAAACAAGGGTAATCTTTCCAGGCACCTGTGGAGCCAGACCATTTAACATCTTAAGATTTTTGAGGAAATAAAATAGAATATAAGATTATAAAGTGGGAGGATATTAAACTTTGGAAAAGGGGAACAGAAGGAGCATCACGAGCGGAACCAGTCATAATGCGAATAAAAGACTTCTGTTTTATGCTCACTTTGTCAATCTCAGTTGCATTTGCACTGCACCAGCCTTCAAGCCCATAAGTAATTTTCGGCTCAACAAAAGCATAGTAAAGATTTCGCAAGTATTTTTTTGGCAAGAAAGCTCGAGCTCTGGAAAAAGCATAAATAAGAGAGTTAAGTTGCCTCAACAATGTAGCTATGTGAGGCACCCAACACAATGTTTGATCAAATGTTATTCCCAGTAATCTGTACTCAGAAATGCACCGATACAAAGTGTCTGCCAGAACCATATCAAGGTTATCCCCTAGAAGAGGTGCAAATTTTGGGCGAAATATGGAAAAATTCGTTTTTGAGAAGTTTATGGTAAAGAGGTTGAAGTCCATCCATGACTTCACTGTACCAATGTCCAATTCAACTTGCGCCATGAGTGCAGGAATGGTTGCACTGGCATATAAGAGAGTAACATCATCTGCGAAAGCATATATGTTACTACAAGTGGACAGGGCAAAAAGATCATTGAGATAGATTATAAAAAGCAATGGGCCAAGCACTGATCCCTGAGGAACACCCTTGGTAATTTTTCTAAAGCCCGAGGATGCATCATTGTATTGGACATACTGCATGCGATTGTTAAGGTAGCTTGCCAGCAACAACTGGGCATTGCCCCTGATCCCTAATAAGTGAAGTTTAGTTAAGAGCCGAGAGTGATCAGTCAAAAGCCTTTGAAAGATCAAGGGAAACAGCCATGACAAATTTGCCTGTGTCTAAGCTGTCTGCGATATAGGCTGCTTTTCTGAGAATAAGATCTCCTGTGGAGTGGTGAGGTCGAAAACCAAACTGATTTTTGTGGAGAACCTTATGTGCATCCAAAAACCTGTGATTCTGGCATGGATTACTTTTTCAATTACCTTGCTCACAGTAGGGAGTATTGCCACAGGTCTATAATTTTCATACTTATCCTTGTCTCCTTTTTTGTAGATGGGAATAATCTTTGAAAATTTATAACACGTGGGAAATTTGCCAGATAAGAAGATAATGTTAATCAAATGCACAATGTAATCAACAATAACTGCTATAACTACTTTCAGAATAATTGTGGACAGGTTGTCATCATAACAGCTCGTTGAATTTTTAAGATTTTTAACAATATCAAGAATTTCGGCTCTATCACAAGGCTTCAGAAAAATAGTAGATGCATTGAGGTTAATTTTTTCCATCCCCGCCATTCGGGGAGCAGCCGAACCTGCACTGTCATCAGGAGCAAACAGCTTGTTAAAATCATCACAGATGGAAACTCGATCAGTTACAAGCTCTTGCAACTGCTGATCAGCCAAGTTTACAGTTGCTTTCCGAAAGACTTCACAACAAGAACGAACTTTCTGTCCCTTATTCATGCCATCATTCAAAATTTTCCATATCTTTTTTGCATTTCCATCTGCTCGAGCCAGGGCAGTCTCATAGAATTGCCTTCTCAAGCGATTTAGTATGGAAGTCAGTTGATTCTTGCATGCGGAATACCGATTTTTAAGTTGGAGATCCAGTGGGTTTCTTTTAACAAGCCTGTAAAGTTTGTCTTTACATTTTATCTGTGATAGGACTTCAGGAGTGACCCAAGGTTTTTTGGACAATGTATAGCGCTTGTTTGAAGTCCTTATCGACTTTGCAATTTTGTCTGTCATAGCAAGATCAAAACTGGTTGCAAAATGGTCAGGGTCATCAATTTCAAAAAGATCATGGTACTGAAATTCCTGGAAGTTTGCCCTAAGAAGGTTAAAATCTATTGTGGAATACCTGGATGATCGCCTGTTTGTTGGAGGACAATCAGAATCTAACTTTACTGCAAAGAAAGTTCCATAGTGGTCGGTGATGTCAGTCTCAAGAACACCACCGGCAGGGATTATGTCTTGAGATACAATGTTATCACTGACAAGGATGTGATCTATTATGGTGGCAGAAGAGGTCCCCGGAATGAAAGGGTTGAGAGCCACTCTTGTTGGATACTTAATTATATTTGAAACATTGTTTGCATCTAAGGCAGCCAAATAAGCACGATTTGCAGCATTTGGTACTGTGATATCTATGTTCATATCACCACATATGACACATGGATGGCCGTTCTCTGTGGAGTTTGAGAAAAGCTCAGACAACTCCTCACAAAAAGAGAATGACGGAGTTGATGGAGACCTATACAAAACTCCAACCTGCAGCACCAATTTTCTATGCCCAAGAGACAGATGCAAAAGAATGCTCAGGAAATCACATGTGTGCATTTGTGAATTTAAAAGCTTGTAGTCCAAAGAGTTGTGAACATACATGCAAACTCCACCACACCTACGTCTAGATGGAGTTTTTAAGAGATCATATCCGGGTAGCTGCAAGAAGGAACCACAGTCTTCAGACAGGTTTATCTCAGACAGACAAATAACTTGAGGTTGATTTGTCCTAGCTTGCAAAAACAGAACCAGCGAGTCATAGTTCTTTCTAAGGGACCTGATATTCATATGTATCAACAAAAGACTTTGATATACATCACTAATGACAGTGTCAAAATCATTTGGTAAGCACACAAAAGTATGTATGGAATTTGAGGTCAAGTTATTGACAGCCATTTTGGAAAAAGAAAAATGACATAAGTTGACGCTGAAAAATCAAGAACAGCAAGTCACACAAATTATGGTCTTTGCAAGATTTTTGTTTTATCAGCCCAGATTTTTCTTGCCTTCCCCCCCCCTCTAAGTTAAGCATGTTGTATTTAGGGGCTTTTTTTTGCAATTTACTTATTCGCTCCCCCCTTTTTTCTTCTTCATTTTTTACTGAAATCACTGTTAGGGTACATGCATTCTGGTTTACCTGCACTATTTGCCATGTTGGAATTTGGCTCGGCCACCGAATTTTGATTTTGACCAATATTTGACACCTGCTTGGAGCCTGCTCATTTTGAACTTTTCGGGACCCTGCCACTGCATAAATTTTGGCAAGATGTGAACTGTTGCCAAGGTTCGTTTTTTTTCCATTCTTTATTTTCATTCGTTTTGTTCCGTTTTTTGACTTGTTTTGCATGCCACTTGTCGTGTTATTCAATAACTTGATTCGCCTACCTATCTACCTAATCTTTTTCCGGCGAAAATTGAATTTTCCAATGCCATAATGGAGAGGTTGACACCAATTAATCTAATTCACTCCCTTTCTGACAAAATGAAACATGACCTTATTTGTTGACATCGTGCTTTGATGCACTGGATGTTTTGTGCGCCTTTCCTCGGCATCGGTCTTTTTTTTACTTTTAAAAATGACTCTGGACTTTTTGTCCTACGAATGCGACGGCGGGGGGACTCTGTCCCCAGTTAAAAAAAAAAAAAATTTAGATTCGAAAATTGCGAATCTTGCCAGATTCGATTCGAAAAGATGTGATTCGCAAAATGTGGCAAGATTCGAACCAGGATTCGAGATTCGAAGGAAAGGATTCGATTCGAAATGATTCGATTGGGATTTTGCGATGATTCGAAAAATATTCGAATCGAATCTCAAATCTTTTAAAATTTCCAATTGATCCCAGTCCCATAGGTATGCCGCAACATGAACCAAACAGTGCTTACAAGTGTCACTGAGCGATGCCCACAATAACATTCATGTTTACTATCCTGTAGGACTGTCTCTATTGTGATTCGATTCGAGGATTCGATTCGAAAACACGAATCTGGCCAGATTCGATTCGAAAAGATTCGATTCGAGACATGTGGTGGGATTCGAATCAAGATTGGAGATTTGAATAAAAGGATTCGATTCGAAAGGATTCGCTTCGAAATTGGATAACTGATTCGGATTCGATTCGAGATTCGAACCTTTGGGATTCGATTCGCAGGATTCGATTCGAAGGCCGATTCGCACAGCCCTAATGCTTAAATATACTGCGGGGTCAGCAGCCAGCAGCAAAAAGTGGCGCGACCCCTCATCGCCGACGCGATGAGGCCACGAAGGAGGCCAGAAAACAAAAGACCCAATAGTGAGTGAGTCGGAGCGCATGAAAAAGAAAATCCAACAACACAGCATCATCAGGGAATAGGGATGCATGTTGTTAGCATCTCAGGAGGCATTTGCAAAAAAAAATAGCATCACACCCATGTTCAATGTTTCATCGTTTCCAATTCGTCAAGATGACAGGTCGTTGGATTGAGAATCATCACATTGGAAATGTTGAGTCAATTCCGGTGTCGTATCATCAAAAACAGCACAATGAAAAATTGTACAGTTTTGCGTGTGCAAGTGCAATTTAATATTAGACATATATGAGAAAAAGAAGAAGAAAAGAAAATTAAACATTTGTAAGGTCGTACAAATACGAGCCAAACATTTATTGGAAAATGTAGGGGGGTCATACCCTAACCTAAGAAGAACCTACCTATCTGTGAAAACAATGTGATCACCTAGGATAGGCCTAAGAATCTCTACAAGATGAGAGATGTGGTATGGTACCTTCAAACTGACAAGTTCAGCTTATTTGGAGTGGCAATGCCATCCCCAAGAATCTTCAATGCATGGGGATGCAGCCCGACAGGCATCAGCTGGCAGAGCATCAGGAAATGAGCCAGAAGTTCTCGCGCCGAAGCGGGTAGATCCTTCCAGCCCACTTCCATCAGCTCTACCACTGAATGTGGGTTTTGCCTAGGTAGGAGCACAACCTGAATAGTGTATATGAACCGAACCCCGGCCAGGTCGTCCATTGCTTCAGAGTTTAGGCTTAATCAGTTTAGGCTTAATGATTGACCGAAATTTTGCCTCAGGTAAATGGACCATTTCAGAGGAGATAAAGAGCTTGTTCCACAAGAAAAGGTAGGTATCGGTTTATGAAGGAAAACCTATCCACGTTTTTACATAAAACAGGGGGGGTGAAGGAAACGCAGGTCCCTGCCTTGTTGAATTGTTGTTTGGGGAGAGAGATAATAAGGTGCAATCCCCCCACCACCCTCACCGAGGATACATTTCCTGAAAGCTGTGATGCCATGCAGCTGCCTTCTCACTTCAAGGGTGTCCCAACAAGCTCCTCCCGAAGCAGTGTAACACTGGATTGAAGGTGAAATTTCCTGTTACAAATCTCACAGCTCTTCGTTGAAACGGCTTCAATTGATTCAATATGACATTGTTGATAAGGCTCCCAAGTTGTTGTGGAGTATTCCAGGATTGAGCGCACAGTAGAGAAATACAAAATTGATTTTGCTTGACAGCAGGCTCGGATGAATAGATAACACAACAAAGAAATCAATTTGGTCACAAATATATCAGTTAGGTACAAAGGTACCTCAATTTTTAGTGCATGAAAACATGGAAAAGGCACAATTAGCATAATATCTCCAAGGAAACATAATGGGGGCATGATCCAAGAAACCATACCTCCCTCGGCCCAGGGCTGCAAAAAGTCGGGAGCACGGGAGCAATGCTCCCGGGACCATTGTGGGCCGGTCGGGATCGAAATTGGGCTGGAGAGCAAAAAAAAAAAGCTCTCCAACTTTTTCGTGCGAAATGGAAAAACATGTAGATCGGCGAGCGAAACTCTTTTTGATTTCTTGCCAGGGGCCGAAACGTCCAGCAAAAGAAAAAGCTGACGAGCAAAAAAAAAAAGCTCATGATCGGCCAAAATTTGACCAGGTTCCAAAATCCGTGCTCCAGGGCTCCAAAGGACTTTTTGCAGCCCTGCCTAGGCCTACCTACTACCTACCTACTAAGGCGATAAACTTTAACTTATAATAAGCTTAAACTTTCCCGTCTCCCCATAGACATAGCAGTCAGGGGTAGAACGTGCCAGGTGTAAAATGTGCTTCACAAAACCCTTGTAGACCCGGTCTAGGGCATCAAGTCCCTGCTTCCCTGTCCCCGGAGCCCAAACTTCTGCCCCATACAACAGCACAGGTCCCACCAACCTTGTCAAATAGATTCAATTTGTTTTGGATAGTCAAAGGGCCCAACCTACTGAGCCGTTCTTTCAGAACGAACAATTTGGGGATGGCATTGCCACTCCAAATAAGCTGAACTTGTCAGTTTGAAGGTACCATACCACATCTCTCATCTTGTAGAGATTCTTAGGCCTATCCTAGGTGATCACATTGTTCTCACAGATAGGTAGGTTCTTCCTAGGTTAGGGTATGACCCCCCTACATTTTCCAATAAATGTTTGGCTCGTATTTGTACGACCTTACAAATGTTTAATTTTCTTTTCTTCTTCTTTTTCTCATATATGTCTAAATTGGAAATTGCACTTGCACACGCAAAACTGTTCAATTTTTCATTGTGCTGTTTTTGATGATACGACACCGGAATTGACTCAACATTTCCAATGTGATGATTCTCAATCCAACGACCTGTCATCTTGACGAATTGGAAACGATGAAACATTGAACATGGGTATGTGATGCTATTTTTTTTGCAAGTGCCTCCTGAGATGCTAACAACATTGCATCCCTATTCCCTGATGATGCTGTGTTGTTGGATTTTATTTTTCATGCGCTCCGACTCACTCACTATTCAGTGTTGCCAGATCGCGGGTTTTCCCGCAAGATTCCGCTGGTTTTTGAAGTTCCTCGCGGAATAATTTTGACTTCCGCGGGTTGCGGGATTTTCGCTGGTTATCGCCGTCATTTCCGCGGGTTTTCCGCTGGTTTTGTGGCAGAAACGTTTTGACCACATTTTTCATCCCTTCAACGGTCGATTGGGCGAATTTTAGCTTTTTCAGTGTTCCAATTTGTCCTGGTTTTCCCCTTTTCCGATCAGTTTGAACTTGGGTCCAAGAAAGATGTTCACATCTGTGCCTCATTTTCCGATCTGTTGCGAGAAAGAACTGCGGTCTTTCGCGGTTTTTGGAAATTTTCCGCGGGGTTTCCGCCAGTTTTCAGAAGAAAATCGGGCGCGGTTTTTCCGCTGGTTTTCAGAAGAGAATCGCGCGGGTTTTGAAAAAGTGATCTGGCAACACTGTCACTATTGGGTCTTTTGTTTTCTGGCCTCCTTCGTGGCCTCATCGCGTCGGCGATGAGGGGTCGCGCCACTTTTTGCTGCTGGCTGCTGACCCCGCAGTAAAAAATGTCCTTTGTCCCTTAAGAACACGGTCTTTAACTGCCATAGTTAGAATGTGTTTTTGGTGGAAAATAGGGGTGTGCGAATCCTGGATTCGGATTCGAGCTCGAATCCGAATCCAGGATTCGGATTCGAAAATTTTGGATTCGAAATTCGAATCCGGATTCGAGTTGGATTCGGATTCGAGGTTGTCAGGATTCGGATTCGAGCAACTCAGGATTCGGATTCGACAAAAGGATTCGAAAATCGGTTCGAATCCAATGAATTTTTTGGAATAAAAAAACACCGAACAGAAAAAAATACACCCGCGCTTTGCAAAAAAAAAAAAAAAAAAAAAAATCGCGGCCGCGATCGCGTTTTCTCGTTTTGGAAAACAAAAGAATGCGCCGTCGGCCATCTTTGAATTTCAAAATGGCCGCCGCCGTCTCCGGTCTGTGACGTGTTGTGTGCGTTCGCGATCTTTTCTTGGTGTTTTGTTGTGAATTTTGTGGTCTGTTTCGTTGTTTTTTGAGTTTTCTTTTCCCATGGGTATCTTTTTGCAACACATTCAAGACAACAGCCAGGAAAGAGTTGGGTAGATGTGGTATTCAAGGACCACGAAAACTGCAACTTTATAAACTTGGTCATTGTGTAACCTGTTCTTTTTTGGGCTTCTTGCAATGATCATCACTGTCTGCTGGCAACGTGTTGTTGGGCATTGGGGCTGTTTTGGGTTGGAAAAACAACAAATGGCTGCTGGCAGTGTGATATGGGACTGCCAGCCTGCTTGCTGGTGGTGCACTGGGGATTTTTTTGAATTTGGCAGTTACCCCAGCTTGCTGGTGCTGGTCTGGTGGGCAGTTTCTCAACAAAGCAAAGGAATGTGGTTGCTTTTTTTACTATGTTGGGGGCCACAGGCAGTAAAAGCCATTGGACGTGGTAAACCCCTTCAGACATGCATCATTTTTTTGCCTCTGCAATTACCACAACAACAATCAAGTCGTCGTGTTCTTTCACCGAGGCAGCATGTATCTTTTTGTGTTGAGATAAGACGCCGTCGCGATCGGCAGTAAAAAAGAAAACATGGTTTCAAGTGCAAACCATCGGTGCAGAGAGATTGCGGTACAGTTTTAGAAACCCATGGTGGGTATTGTCAAGAAATGTGGCCAGAAAAATAAAAATAAAAGAACAACACGAACCAGGTCAGGCGACGTGAAGATTCCAGCATGGCATAGTCCAGATGGTGACAGTTTGAGAGCAGGCTCGGTTGAATAGATAACACAACAACAAGTAATCAATTTGGTCACAAATTTATCAATTTCGGTAGGTACCTACCTCAATTTTTAGTGCATGAAAACATGGAAAAAAGAAGGAAAAGGCACAATTAGCATAATATCTCCAAGGAAACGAAATGGGGGCATGATCCAAGTAACCTATATACCTACCTAGGCCAGTAGGCCTACCTACAACCTAGTACCTACCTACTAGTACCTAGTAGGTAGGTAGGCCTACTAGCGATGGACACTAGTACCTACCTACTAGTACCTAGTAGGTAGGTACTAGCGACGGACACTAGTACCTACCTAGTTGCTTCTTGGAGTTGGAGGTACTCGAACCAATCCAGGTTTCTCCACACACACACACACACACGGTGGTCCCTGAAAACCGGACAGCCGGACAGCCGGACAGGACTGCCGGACAGGACTGCCGGACAGGACCACCGGACCGACCCGGACGGGTTAGGTTAGGTTAGATTAGGTTAGGATAGTCTATCCTAACCTAATCTAACCTAACCTAACCTGTCCGGGTCGGTCCGGTGGTCCTTTCTGCCTGTCCGGCAGTCCTGTCCGGCTGTCCGGTTTTCAGGGACCACCCACACACACACACACACACACCTAGCCGTGTTAATTTCCAAGAAAAAAAATTGTTTCCGACGGGATATCTTTCCTTTGACAACTCAGGTTTTGGTTGTTCACTGACATCTTTCTGGCGGCTAGGCATCCAGCCACCAGAAAGATGTCAACAACCAAAAACTGAGTTGTCATCTGTCAAAGGAAAGATATCCCGTCAGAAACATTTTTTCCGGAAATTGTTTGCTGTGGGAACGCTTGCTTGAAATTATTGGGAATGCTTGCTTGCCCAATAAAAAAGAAGGGCCTATTGGATAAGCAAGCATGACGCACAACACGCAGGTACCAATACCAAAAGGATCTGGTGGATTTGACTTCTAACACACTGCTTTCGTCATGAGGAGAGTGTTCTCAGTTTAAAGTTTTCAAAACAAGAGCTGACTTCCAATTTCGACTTGCAATCTTGTATTATCTGCATTACATTGATGAAGTGACATTAGCGACCGACAACTGCTGTCATCAGGTGCACTAGACACCGTCTGCTGGTAACAAGCAGCGACCAACACAGTCTGCTGAATCAGCGACCAATACCTACCTGCCGGCTGCTGAATCAGTGACGGACACTAGATGCAGAATCAGGCCAACATCGGCTCCTGAAAAGTGTCCCGATTCCAGCTGCTGATTGCTGACATCAGCGGCCAACAGAAGTGTCATTAGACTATCAGACATCAGCGACTGACACCACAGGATACCCGCTGTCCTGGGCTAATATCAGTGAGAGACACTACCTACCTATCTGCTTCGGCGCCGAACAGCAGCGACTGCTGAGTGCTGAGTCAGCAAACTGACTCCGACTGCTGAATCAGCGATAAACACCAACCATTGAACCAGCAAACGACACGGCTTCAGAATTGGCGACCGACATCGCTAGTGACATTGGGTAAAGACCGACAGGTGTTGACATCTGTAAGTGACACCAGCTGCGGACATCAATGAGCGAAACTGGCTGCTGACAGCAGCGACCTACACCAACTACTGAATCAGTGACTGAAACTGGCTGCAGAATCAGCGACCGACGCCGGCTGTTAGGTAAATCAGCGACCGACACCTACTTCTAAATCAGCGATTGCCGACTGGCATCGGCTGCAGAATCAGCAACCACCATCGGCTGCTGAATCAGCGACCTTCACCCGTTGCTGAATCGGTGACCAATATCGGCTGGTTGCCGACACGGACCGACACCGGCTGCTGCCTGCTGACACCGACGGCATCTGCTGCTGACATCGACCGACACTGGCTGCTGAATAAGCTGCTTGCAGACCCGGCTTCTGAATCAGTGACCGACACAAGCTGCTGGCAGTGACCGTCACCGGCTAATGACAAATACCGACACTGACCGATCAAAGAGTCAATGCATATCAAATCTACGCCTGTGCTGAGTCTCCATTTGGTTGATTTTCATATTCTCTTAGAAAATGGATGCAGCATTATTCCAAATAGCCTATGGCACCAGGCCAAAGACTCAGGCAATGCAAAGCACCCTACGTAAAATGGATTCTTTATACACTAATTACAAGAGAAAATGGTTACTCGAGGTAAGTAGGAGGTACCACCTGTTTTAATCCATGATTACCAGAGAAAGATGACCATGTACCTACTTTATTCTATGATTTCCAGACGAGACTACAATGATTTTACTGTTCTCGGATTTCCAGTGTGGAACAACAAAGAGAGAAGCAAAATAATTGGTCTATCGAGTGACAAGAAGGTAGGCACCTGCGTCGGGTCATTTTCAGAAAATTGTTCGACTTCCCATTTGAATTCGATACGTAGGCCGATTTGTGTTTTTCAGGCGAGTAGGTATTCGACTCGATTCGATTTTTCAATTTTCTACGTCCTCTATTCGATATTTGATTCGAGGCAAAAAACCACTGATCGCAGAGCCCTGCGGCCCTGTCTGTCGCCTGTCAGACCTGAATTTGAAGCCAGTTCATGCTGTGACATCTCGATTGAACAGTGACGCGGAGCAGCATGTGAGCAAATTTAGGTGCGGGATGCCACAAAGTGATGGCTGTGTAACTTGCAACGTGCGTGAGGCCTTTTTGCCATCCTGTACACTCCTACTACCTAGACCTACCTTACGCATAAAATGGGAGAAAAATGTTCAACTTGGCACCGCAGAAATCCTCCCATGAATCTCATAACACTTCCACTCAAACATTATTTTTTCATTCAACAGTTGCATTGATTATCATGATTTGAAAATTGTGTGGAAACTGGAAAATGTTGCAATTAAATTTGTACACCACTGCAGAAAAGAACTGTTGGCATCTACCCCTATTCTGGGATTCGAGGAGGATTCGGATTCGAGCCCATTTGGATTCGAGTGGATTCGGATTCGAGAATTTTTTTGGGATTCGGATTCGGGTTCGATTTTCCCACCGGGATTCGGATTCGGCTCGGATTCGAGCTTCTGGAAAAAACAGAGATTCGGATTCGAGATTTTTGGATTCGAAAGGATTCGCACATCCCATGTGGAAAATAAGCCCCAAATACTTGTACTGCTCCACCACCCTCAGTGAGACACCATTCAGGCTCCAAGGGTACCTGCAGTCATCTGCCCTGCCCTTGTTGAAGACAACAATTTCAGTCTTTTGCTCATTAATGATAAGACCATTCAGAGCACCATATTTAGCCAACCATAATCCCAGGACAGTCATTGCGACACCTAATCCCCCTCCTGTCCAGTCACGAATTCTGAACCCAAACCTGCCCTCCTGACTTAAAATACGTTCTTCCAACTCCCCCAATACCAAAATGAACAACAATGGTGACATTGGACATCCCTGCCGGAGCCCCGATCCACAACAAACTCCAGACACCTCAACTTCACCCCAGGTAAAATCATACACACTACCAGCACATAACGCCTGTAAAAGTCTAATAAAGACTTGCACACTCCAACTGCAGCCAATCTCAACCACACATCCTGCCACCTTCATCACCAATTTTCACTAGCTTGGGTATTCTACCTCTCCCCAGTTTAGTTGTAGTTCGAACCTGTGTCCTTGTTTATAAGTTGCACATTGGAGCTTGTTGCATTCATGGCGTTCGGTTTGTCGATCCTTCTGGTTTTACCAGGCTTAGTCGAGGAGGGTTGCTTTTGCCCAATGTTGCTTCTAAACAAGGGCAGAGGTCTTTTTTGTTTCGTGGGTCAAGGTTGTGGAATTCAGTATTTAAATCAGTTTTTCCAGTGCACTCAGTTGCTATGTTTAGAAATAAGTTAACTATTTATCTTCTTGCATTTTCTCCTGATTATATTTTCGATCAATTCCTAAAGTAAATCTTGTTCTGCAAATTTGTGGTACCTACCTAAAAGAACCAATGTGGGAATTCATGGAGGGGGGTCCATTCTCCCCTATTCGAGCTTAAATGATGTGCCTACCCTCATTAAAGCAGAGTAGGTTTGTTCTTAACATGACCTACCTGCAATGGGCAGCCGTTTGTAGCTTTTCAATTTGGCGCAAAAATGAGCTGGTACCCACATTGACAACCCTTTGTCCCTTGGTTTGTACAAAAAAAAAAAAAAAGACCTTGGTTTGCTGCCAGCTGTTGGCTGGTTTTATTCAAATCAGCAGTGTCCAATTAACACTTCATTGGTTGCATCATCTTCATGATTTGGCACTTTTGGAACGTTGGCTAGGTTTCTTGAGCCAGTCTGGAATCCTTGGTAGGACGATCACCTCAAATTTCGTTTCTTCCCTGGCCGTGTCTTTTGTTTCTACTGCGTTGGGGGAATGGGGTGATTTTGCTAGCCTTTTAGGTCATTGTCCCTCATTTCCTCAGTGTTAACACCTTTTAGGCTGAAACTGTTTTGCTAATCTCTTATTTTTTTTTTCTTCCCATCCTTTTGCCATACCTACCAACCTTTGTTGTCTGCCCAATTTTTTTTTTTTTTTTTTTTAACTTTGTTTTAATTTTATTTTAATTTCAGTTTATCACAAACAGAAAAAAAAAAAAAAAGAAAAAGCACACAACAAAATTCAGTTTCATTCAAAAATTCATTTGCACGAAAGTTCAGTTCATTTTCATTGTTCAAATAAATGTAGGAAGGTATTTCGTTTTCGTCACAAATCATTGCAAAGTTTCAATAATTTTATCAAATATTCCATGCGTACACAAAAGACCCTCAAACGGATAATTTCAACACCAAAACTTACGGTTGCATTGCAGTCGACGCAGCACTCACATAATGCATCAGAGGTTGATGTTCAATGCGTGGATCCACATTATCAGGCAATCGAACCAGAGAGCGGTTTCATAAAACAAATGTGAAAAGTCATAAGTTGACTCAACAGTCAGCACCAAAACAACAACCCTAGATAGAACACATAGGAAGTGTTGCATCGACAGCAACGCAACCATAAGAAATGGGAAAAAAAAAAAAAATATTAGAGAGTAGAGTAGGTATTTAAGAAACTGTTGATATTGGAAAGTGAAGAGAAAATATGGCTACAAACAAGAGAGTTTAGAGTTAAGAGTGGGGAGTGTAGGCCTGTAGCAATTAAATGCTAGGAAATTTGGCCATACCCTCCCCACCACAAACAGAAAAAACTCTTGCCAAGCAAAAATGCATGGGAGGAACAGGAGCAACATGGAGTGGAAAGGGAAAAGGAAAAATCTCCCTGTCTTTTTTCCTTGGTCATGCTTATGCTTCATCTGAAGCTTACTCTAATGCTATGCCACTATTGAGCATTGTGGTGTGCTTTTTACTTGCTCATTTTTCGGTGCTATGATGCTGGCAATTTGAATTAACGACTTCATGCTCCAATGGATGATCGGGTCATTTCGCTAACATGGTGATTGGAGTCTGCAACGTGAGGTTGGTTTGGCTTTATTTGTTTGTGCTGAACAATATGAGTCCACCTTTTGTTGTTTGTACCTATGTACCAAGAGCATGCACATGACTTTGAAAATAACTGCAAGTTGAAATGTTTCATGAAATTCTTGAATCTTTGTCCAAGTTTTTGATTTTTTGTTAGTAAAACGCAGAAAAAAAAAAACCTTACCCTGTCATATGCCCCCTTGATATCCACAAACAAAGCACTCAAATTGCGGTTTTCCAGTCTCGCACATTCAATCAGTTGCGTGAGAAACACACAAAAAAACGTTCTGCAGACGACAGAACAGCATCGAAACGGTTTTTTGACCCGGACACCCATTTCTTGACCCGAACATCCATTTTTTCACCCGGATGCACAATTGACGTGCCCACCCATTTTTGACCCGTTCACCTGCCCGGACACCAAATTAAAGTGCCCGGACACCCATTTTTTGACCCGGACACCCATTTCTGTCCCGGACACCCATCCGGATACCCATTTGAAGTGCCCGGACAACCATTTTTGACCCGGACACCCAAATAAAGTGCCCGGACACCCATTTCTTGACCCGGATACCCTAATAAACAACCCGGACACCTATTTCTTGACCCAGAAACCCTAATAAACGACCCGGACACCCATTTTTGACCCGGATACCCTACCAAACGACCCGGACACCCATTTTTTGACCCGGACACCCACCAGGATACCCAATTAAAGTGCCTGGACACCCATTTCTTCACCCGGATACCCCAATAAACGACCCGGACACCCACCCGGATAGCCAATTAAAGTGCCCGGACACCTATTTCTTGACACGGATACCCTAATAAACGACCCGGACACCTATTTCTTGACCCGGATACCCTTATAAATGACCCGGACACCCATTTTTGACCCGGACACCCACCCGGATACCCATTTAAAGTGCCCGGACACCCATTTTTTGACCGGATACCCTAACAAACGACCCGGACACCCATTTTTTGACCCAGACACCCACCCGGATACACAATTAAAGTGCCCGGACACCAATTTCTTTGAACTATACTATGGGGGCCACAGGCAATAAAAGCCATTGGACGTGGCAAACCCCGGTCAGGCACGCATCATTTTTTGCCTCAGCAGTTACCACGACAACAATCAAGTCGTCATATATGTTCTCTCACCGACGTGCGAATTTCCAAACAAATCGCATGAATTTTGACCATTCAGGTGCGAACCCGAATAAAAACCGCATTTACGACATCTAAAGCACACCAACCTGACCCAACCAAACCAAACCTGACCGCACATTTTTTTCCCAATCCACTTCCGCATGCGCATCTCTGATTGGCTGTTGGGAATTCCAGCCAATTTCAACATCCAATTTTCAAAACCTCACTTAACCAAACCTAACCTGACCTGACCAAACCAAACCTAACCTGACCAAACCTAACCCTATTGCGACCCCAGAAAGAGTTGCGAAGCGGTAGCAAACACGCCAAATGGCAAAAAGCGGTGGCAAGGCAAAAATGCGAAAATTGATGTCACAAATTGAGATGACGTGATTGGCTGTTGCGATGCTGCTGTCCGCGGAAGTGGATTGGGAAAAAAAATCTGCAACCTGACCCAACCTTTCCTCAAAGATTTTCTTGACAATGCAATTTGCAGCAGCGCAGAGCCAATCAAAGTCAACATCTCTCTCTTTGGATCATCTGGACAGCGAAGCAGAAAATGAAGGTGATGAACTATTATCTATATGAACTATAAGGTTATCTATATGAATGATCTGCCAGCAAATATCACTTGTAATGTTAGATTGTTCGCCGACGACATTGTACTTTATAGGGTCATAAAATCCCCAAATGACTCCGCGGACCTCCAGCATGAGCTCAACAGCATTTCTAATTGGTGTGCAGCAAATTCCATGAGTGTCAATGCTACTAAGACCTCTGTAATGTCCTTTACCACATCCGCACATCCAATAATATTTGACTATCATATCGGCTCAACAATCCTTTCACGTCCAGATAATATCAAATATCTTGGTGTACTTTTCAATTCGACTCTCAACTGGGGTTCTCATATTGCACAAATTGTCAAGCGAGCATCAGATCAGTTGAAGTTCCTCATCAGGCATTATTCCCATGCTTCTCCAAGAGTCAAAACGATACTCTATTTCTCAACTGTCCGCGCTCTTCTGGAATATTCTACCACTACCTGGGACCCCCATCTGCAGTGCCATATCAATGCTATCGAGGCCGTTCAACGTAGAGCAGTGCGATTTGTGTCTGGCAATTTCTCCTTCAACAGCAGTGTCTCTCTTCTTAGGGATGAGCTTGGATGGGATACCCTTGCTATGCGAAGACAACTTCATGGCATATCCATCTTTAGGAAATGTGTCCTTCGAGAGGGTGGCTGGGCTGACCTTGGTGGTGTCCTTTCACCCAACATTGGGTCTACCAGGGCCGGTGACTTAGTATCTTTTACTCCACCCCTGCTTCTCAAAAATGTTGACAGGTTTTCTTTTCTGCACCGCTACACCTTTTTATGGAATCGTCTGAAAATTTCAACTGATTTGATGGGTTCATCTGGTGAGTCATTTGTCACTGCAATAAGGCCCAGACTCTTGGCCATTCAATCGTCATGAAGCAAAGTGTTTGCCATTTTGGTTCACAAATAGGGTTGCCACTGGCTTGGCCTCATTGCTGAGTCCCTCGTTTCAGTGCGATTTCACCTTGAAACAGAGGGGTACTGAGGGAGGACAAGGTAGTGTGACCTGGCTGGTGGTAACTCCTTGTCAGTTTGTGTCCCATTAGGTATGTGTCCAGACAGTGGTAATATTTTGCAATTCCTTGCTGGATTTTTTATTTTTATTTTTTTTTAACATTTATTGGATCTGTTCTGTTTTGTGCAAGCTCCATTTACCCCAAGGTAGCAATCATAGGGTCAGGCAGGTGTGCTTTTCTTTCCTCCCCATTGTAGGTGCCTATGTTGTTTTTTTTTTTGCAGTGTTGGTACCTACCTAATGAGTTCTTTCTCTTTCCTTTTCCAATGTTCATGGCATGCGAATTATTGACTAGGGTATTTTGTGTCACGAATACTTCAATTTGAAAAACCTCATTGAGTGCCACTGGCTGTGGCTGTTGTCATCATCTGTGTGATCTTTCAATGACAATGAACGTGGTCGATTTTGCGACTGAATCTCCTCCTGGATTGAGAAATGGTTCGTTCACAACAACTCTTGCTTGGCATGCTGGTTACTCTTTTTATTCATCCTCCATTGCTTTGATTTTGTCTACGACGGGGTCATTTTGTTGCCCAAACGTTCTTGGTTTTTCTGTGACGGGGTCGTTTTGCTGGCCAAACATTTGAGTTGCGCTCTGCCGTTTTGCCTTCACTGTCATTTGGCGTTTTGTGAGTACGAATTGGGGGGGCAGTTAAAAACTCTGATTGGACGATGACTTTGGTGCCGATTGCTCTGACACACCACGGTCGCCAGAACTTGAACCATCTGCTGACTTGGATTGCCCGTTTTCACTCCCTGCTTTCGGTCCATTGTCATCTGTCATCCATTGTCATCATCGTGTTCGACGTTGTCCCACACAACGCTCTGATGTTTAAATTGCAGCGTTTAGGCTTACCTATCCCTATTATCTCTTGGATTGGCAGCTTCCTCAGCAACCGGACACAGTCTGTTTCTGTTTCTGGAACTAAATCTCCATCTTTTCCTGTAACTTCAGGTGTTCCTCAAGGTAGTGTGTTGGGCCCTCTTCTATTCCTCATCTTCATCAACGATCTTCCTGATGTCATAACTTCTTCAAGAATAATGCTATTTGCTGATGACTGCGTCCTCTACAAGATTATTCACTCTGTTTCTGATGTAGACTTGTTGCAAGATGATCTTGCTTCCCTTGCCTCGTGGAGCCTTCATTGGGGCCTTGGCCTGAACGGATCAAAATGTGCCCATGTCAGGTTCTCAACTAAATTGCATCCTCTTCAGTCTTCTTATGCTCTTCCTTCGTCAGGTACAACCTTATCAACCTCATTGTCCTGCAAATACCTTGGTGTGACACTTTCATCTGATCTGTCCTGGAAACTACACATCACCAACATTGCACGCAATGCCAACTTTGCTCTTCTCAAAATTCGGCGTCTTTTCAAATCCTGCTCACCTTCAACAAAGGAAACACTGTATATTTCACTTGTCCGTCCACTTCTTGAATATGCCTATGTACCAAATCTCCCTCGTTGATGAGCTTGAAAAAATTCAGCGTAGGGCTGCTCGTTTCGTCAAGAATGATTTTTCTCACCATTCAAGCGTGACTTCGATGCTTTCCTCTCTGAACTGGCCTTCACTCTCCGATAGGCGTTCTCAGTTTAGGTTGTCAGCTCTAAGTAAGATTTTTACTCACAATGGTGGCTGGTCATGTCTATCTGAAACCCTTGCTCTTCCCGATTACTTTGGTCGCCATGACCATACTTCCAAGATCCGCGTTTATCAACCTTCTAAGAACATTTTTAAGTATTCTTTCATTCCCAGAACCATTGTTCTTCAAAACGACCTCTTCCAAATTAAAAGGTGGTGTGAAATGAATGTGATGCAGGTAAATATTGCCAAAACTGTGGTTATGACCTTTAGTACAAGGAAGTCACCTGTTACATTTGATTATATGTACAATGATTCCTCTCTTTCCAGGCCAGACTGTGTGAAATACCTTGGTTTGCACTTCACCAAAAACCTTTCCTGGGGAATGCACATTGATGATATCGTGCGTCGTGCACGCACTCAGCTTAGCTTTCTAATCCGGAATTACTCTGCATCCAGTAGAAAAGTTAAAACCATACTCTATTTCTCAACCGTTAGATCAATTGTTGAATATGCAAGTGCTGTCTGGGACCCTTATCAACTTTCCCGAATTGATCAGTTGGAAGCCATTCAACGCAAGGGTGCACGATTTGTCTTGGGTAGATTTGATTGGCATGAGAGTGTTTCTGAAATGATTTCTGAATTGGGATGGGACTCCTTGGAGTACCGAAGACAGCTACATTGCCTCTCAGTTTTCCACTCGATACTAAACAGACTTGGTGGGTGGGCAGAATGTGCATGGAAAATAGTGCCTGTTTTGAATTCGCTACGTTCCAGTGATGTGTCCTCCTTTCAAATACCTGTTACATCAAGGAATGTTGAGCGTTTCTCTCCATTTGTTAGGACTTTGTTTCTCTGGAATCGATTAAAATTTCCAAAAGATGTTGTCTCTCTGTCCCATGTTAAATTCCAGGAGCTTGCTGGACAAGCCCTTAAACTTAAACATTTAGCTCGCTAAGTTTCATCCCCCGAAGCTTTTGTCCCCACGCCCACTTTTTTCAAATCCATTAAAACTAGACACACTTAGGCAATAAACATTGTTAGGGCTAGGTCAGGTTCTTAGTCCGCCCTTCTAAATTCTAAATTCTTCTCTTAAATGGCCACACACTCAAAAACTAATTTGTTATTTTTTCTCCCTTTTCCTTCTTTCCATGTTACCTAGCACTGTTTCTGATTTTTTATCACGGCTTTTGCTTTTTTGTCCCGGCCGTTGTGTTGTGGCGCTTTCGTCATCATCCACCACTGATGCTTTCACCATCTTACCAAACCGAGTGGGCCTTGCATTTCGTTACCATAATGTGAGTTGCATTTTTTACTTAGTTTGTTTTATTTATTGCTCTGACCTTGGTTTTTATGTTGCATGATTTTAAAATTAATTAATTGTCAAATTAATTAATTAAAACAGTAGACTGGAATCGTCTATCCCAGAATTCGGTGGATTCCTTTCTGACTCACCCCTTTTCCTGAAGTTCCTCATCTGTTATTTTCTCTGGCATTCGTAGTGAAAACTACTCTTCTCTCCAAGGGGCCCAAATAAGACCTGGGATTAGATTCGATCCGGTGCATTACGAGGGGTTGATAAAGATGAGGTCAGTGACTCATGCCCAGACCTAAGCCGGGAACCTACCCGGAGTCGGCGGCCCATGTTGGTGGCCCCCCTCTGCGTGGTCAGTGCAAACCTTTTTCACGCAGCTGGGAAGAGGGAGTGTGCGTACTGCTGGCGAACGCCGCTGGTGCTTCCGTGACTCCCTGCGCTAGTTAACCGGCAGTTGTCGGACAGCGCTATCGCCGCGCGACTGACGCAAGGCGAACCCATTCCCCCGATGTAGTGCTCCGGAAAGACTACCTAGGTACCTATGTGGGTCTAACTGTGATCTTCTACTTCCTTTTCTTCTATCTAATCTCATGTTGGCTTTGTTTCTTCATTTCGTCATTTCCCTACCTTCTTACTTTTCTTTCACCTACCTATGTCTCACTTTTATTCACGTTTTTGCATATTTTCATTTGAGATTGCGAATGGGTGTGTGTGCGTGTGTGCTGGTTAATGCTGCATGCTTGATGCTGATGGTACGGGAGGTCTTGTTTGGGTCGCGTGTGTATGACTGTTGTGTGCCTGTATTGAATGCTATATGACTAGGCCCCGTCCACATTCCGATGATATGTTTTCCACGCTCCTATATCTACCCTCCTTCCTTTACCCTTTCCTATCCTCACGAATATTGCAGCCGACGGTCGCGTGTCCTTCCCTTCCCTCCCTTCCCCTTCCCAGGTATATGATGACATTTGCTGTCATGTGTGAGAACTTGCTGTTCTCCATTGACGATTGCCTTGTGGCATAATAACCTGCTGAAAGCAGCGTCTGATACCTATACCTATATACCTATCTCCATGCTCCATGCTCCATGATGGACATCTCAAATTCTTCAATACCAATTCGTTTCTTCTTGCCATAAGGAGGAGGACCAATTGTAATTTGGAGTTTCTTTTTTCAAAAGAGCTTCGGAGAGCAGCTGCAGTTTATCCTTATTTTCTTTGAGAACTTTTTCAGTCTTCAGGTAAACTTGTGCAATCATTCTTCGTGCCTCTTCGTCCAGCATGGCAGCATGACATCAGGATAAGAGACCAATCCCATCGTTTCACTCATTGTCATTCCGTAGGTACTGCTTTATTTGAGCATAAACCATCTTAGTAACTCTCTGCAGATCGTTTTGTGCACCCGTAGTGACACTGTTGAATGTCAGAGACTCAGCAACACGACCACCTAAAGCCATGCACATACGGTCAAACAGCTCTTCTTTGGTGTATAACCTCCTCCTCTCTGTTGGCAAATACTGTGCAAATCCAAATGCCATGTTTGTCCTCGGTATTATGGTGACCTTCAGAAAGGCATCTGGTGTCAACAACTGCCACTGGTGTGAAAAACAATTTCGGTGTTTTAAAAAACAAAAATCTAAAATTTTTACCCCAGGTGTGATTCGAACCACCACCACGGGTCCCACCGCAGCGGCAGCATGCTGTCGGCCACAGAGTCTGCTGCCGGAATTCGCTTCGGAAAGGCGCATTCATGAAACTTTTTTTTTAAACTGTAGTCATGTTTTCTCCGCAGCATTCTGGCCCATCTGCTGACAGCCATGGCTCATCTTTGTTCTCCTCTCCGACGATGTCCCTGCACTCTGCAGCATCATCACCAGAGTCCAAATTCTGCCATTCAACCTGATGCAAACATGTCAACAGGATTTGCCAAGTTTTCTCCCACCCCCTGGGGTTTTCTGTGGTTTTAAGCAGTTTGATCCAGGTCAAGTTTGGGTTTTTCACTGTGTGCTCTTTTTTCTGTTGACTTTTGTTTTGGGATTATTTCCAATGCAAGTCTCTCCAATTTGTCGATTCTTGACTGTGGGTGTTGCCAAGACTGTGGGTGTTGTTTACAGGCTTCTTTAATTGGGCTGTTTTTCAAATGCTCAAAAGTTAAAAATGAGTCCATACCTAGGTACCTGGTTATAGATATAATTCTGATACCAGCAGCCCGTACGCTGATGCCTGTGCTACCTACCTACATTTTAGTTTCTTTTTTCAGCAGTAGCATGTTTTTCTAGTTCAGTTGTGAACATCAACCAAACCATTGGGAGCTTGGGTTTGGTCAACTTTTAACAATAATTGTGATCCGGCACTTCTCAGTCATCGCCAGAATATGAAGAAAAAGGTTAGGTGACTTGTCAGTTTGGTGTTGACTTATGTAGGTAGGTGGGTCGGATATCTGGTGTTCGATATGTCCGATCAAAACTCCACGTAAAGTACGGTACGTCTATAATGTGTGCAGACAATGTCAACCAGGCTTGTGTTCTTATTTCGGATGATGTTTCTTTTGGAGCACACATCAAACTTTGCTTTCGCAGGTCTGCAGCTTTTTTCCGACTTCTATCTTGTTCTCTTGTGGATTCTGGCTTGCTTTTCATCTTTGGTTTCCACTTCCAAAGATGAAACATTGCATTATCTTGGCCTCTCCTCCCTCACTGATCTGTCAAAGGTATAGGTACCTACCTAAGTAACCCACCCAGTCTAATCAACAATTTTTGCTGAACACCAATAAAGACAAGTGGGAACCTCTGACTAACACTTCTGTTGTCTTTTTGGGCTGTGCAGGCTAAAATGTCTGCAGGCGCAGCCATTCATAATGGCCTGATTTTTGCTGATTGAAATTTTCTCCAAATAGTGTCTTCAATTTGGACTGTTCTCAACTTTGGTTACAGTCCTTTATGTGATCATGTTGGAAGTTTTTCTTTCTCAGTATGTCACATCTAGGTACCATTATTTGTTGACAATTTCAGGTGCTATTGATGGGTAAAAGTGGCTCGGGCAAGACCAGTATGCGCTCTATCATATTTGCCAATTACATTGCCAGAGATACTCGCCGTCTTGGAGCTACAAGTGGGTAAAACGTTCATCCTCACACCTTTATAACCTTTTTACGGTCGCTAGTCTGTCACTTGGTTGCCAGTCGGAGTCTTCACAAAGACTATCATTGTTTGATCGCCTTGTGTAGGTACCTAGGTACTTATTGTCAGCAAATCGATTTCTGTTCTTCCCACGCCTTTTAGCTGCTTGTAGTCAGAGGTCTAACACATTGTCACAAAAGAAAAATCTTTTTTTTTCTTTGCTGTTATTGACCCACAAATGCTGCTCAATTGTTTTTCTTCCAAAAGGGACAAATCCAAAATGGATGACTTACAGCATTTGGGCCTCTTTGAAATTGTTTCGGCTGCATCAATTGGCATCTCAAAGTGGGATGACTGACAAAAGGAGGATGACTGATCGCCCACAGGTCTATTTTCAGAATGGTGGCAGGGCGTCAAAAGAAAACAATGCAGAATGCTCAGAGATCTGGTTTAAAGATTTGTTTATGTTCCTTTTTGTTTCTGGCTCTTTATTCTCATTGTTTGTGGCGTGACTGTTGGTCATTCGATCTCTTTAGTACGCATGATCCAACTGCGCTGGAAATCCTACCTACCTCTTTAATTTTCTTTCTAGTCGATGTCGAGCATTCACATGTGCGATTTTTGGGGAACCTCGTCCTCAACCTTTGGGATTGTGGAGGGTATGTTAATTTTTTTTATCTTTTTAGGTGGTTAGGTAAAAATTTTTGTCAGTTTTCTTATCTCTGTGGTGTTTCATTTTTTCATCCGGTAGGTCGATGCATCACTGCAAGAATGCTAATCTTGTTTTGGGTACCTACTTTTTTCGCCAATTTTTAGTGACTTAATTGGGAATAAATTCTGGCCCAGCCTACTATGTTATCCCCGTTGGTTTTGCTTTTGTTTAGGTGCCTGTCTCGATTGATCTATCTAGGTATCTTCTTGCTTGACTTACCCTTCATTGATTGGGAGAAATCACTGGTTTTTCTTTTCTCACATTGCATGAATTTGATATGCCAATTTCAAAAATGAGGCACGATCCATGCATTCCCCAACAATAATTTATTGTGGCACTGTCGCCGACTTGCTTGATGCCATGACAAAAATTATCCTTCAAATAATGAAAATTAGTGCCAACCTCCAGATGAGAATGCAGAAAAGGCAGCCTGTTAGGTGGGTACCTGCTGGAGTTTTAAATCAAATTTGGTCCCTGAAATGCAATTTCTTCTATTTTTTAATTAAAAATAACTTAATTTTTTTCATTTTTAATTTCTCAACTATGAATTTATTAATTTCTCTTTAATTTTTCTTTTTTGTTCCAAAAAAGGCAAGAAGCATTCATGGAGAACTACTTTGCCAGTCAACGTGACAACATATTCCGTAATGTGGAAGTGTTGATCTACGTGTTTGACGTTGAGAGCAGGGAGCTTGAGAAAGACATGCATTACTACCAGAGCTGTTTGGAAGCAATTCTCCAGAACTCTCCTGAAGCGAAAATATTCTGCCTTATTCACAAGATGGACCTGGTACAGGAGGACCAACGTGACATGGTTAGTCTCAAAGCCCCACAGGCACTTGTTAAGATGCCATGAGCTGTGGTAACTTTTAGATTGCCATATCCACCTTGTTGTACCCAGGTATTTCATTTTTTTGCTTCTTGAGTTTTTCTGTTTGTCCATGACTGCTTTTGAAGACATTCCACCTGTTGAGAAATTTTTATCAACGCCCTTTAGGTATTTCTGTTCAATCACAAATCTTCCATGGTGGGTTGATCCATTTGCACTTTCTTGGAGTTGGCCAGTTATGTGTTGCTCAGCAATCAGCATACGTCATAAATTCGACGATTGTGTTACGACTGACTCTCCGTATGGTTGGTACCAATTATGATTGGGCTTTTTGGTTACCTATCTCTTCTGTTTGATCTTCCTGCCATGCTGCATTGTGTTGAATTCCGAGCAGGAGGATAGGATTTCATGGGACAAAATTCCTGATATTGTGTTTTTGATCCAAATAGGTAATACAAATGCAGGCTACCTAACAGGACCATTCTTCTTCGTCCTTTCTTTGTTTCAAAGGTATTTCACGAGAGGGAGGAAGATTTGAAAAGGCTCTCTAAACCACTTGAATGTACCTGTTTCCGCACCTCAATATGGGATGAAACCCTCTACAAGGTTAGTTCTGGTTTGTGCCTGTGGACTTGGACTAACACACACCGAACAAGACTAACACACACAGAACAATTTTTGCTCATACACAACATTTGCCACCTACGGAGCTGTTACTGAATGAATTTTACTCAAAGAAGTGGCGATGCCCTCACTCTGCTAAGGACAAAATTAAGTGCATGGCAGAGTTCCCTATGTTTTTGTTCCGAGTTTTATTCCCCATTGATACTGGGACACCCACCACAAATGCAGAAAATGCAGATACACAATTTGCCGACACTTTTTGCGAGATTCTTCTCTTACTTTTTCGATCTTTGTGACATTTTGGAGGTTGGCCATCTATCTCTCTATCATAACCATATTTCTGTCATTGCCCAATGAATGATTGATGCAGTTCAAATAAGTTGCATACCTACCGATTGAAAAAGAAAAATTGAATTAAGCACAATTTCATAGAAAATCCAGCATCAAAAACTAAGTTCCTCCCAAAAGTATGCAGATGCTGGCTTCAGTGGAGCAACAGGGTTGCTTTGCCACCCACCTAGAAAATCTTGGGATAATGTAAATTTGCACCTGGAAATTCCAGGGAATTGAGGGAGAAGAGAAAAGACAGAGCCTTGAAATGGAAAATCCAGGGGGGGACATTGGGTTTCATTATTTTTCACAACATTTTTTTTTAACATTGATAGGTACAGTAAATGCAGCATTGATTGCCTTGATTCAAGAACCAACTGTAATACCGTGTTTACATCTGAATTTTTAATGATCATTAAAAGGAAGCTCATTAATCGAAGCGATCGATTAATGATGATTTGTTTTGGCCCGTTTACATTTGCATTTTCGCCAAGCATCATTAAAAAAGAATGCGGATTAATGATCATTAATCTTTCGATTTTGCCGTTTACACTTGCGTTTTTCCTGGAAATTTTCGATCAGGAAACCGCAACAGTGAATAATATGAGCGTTCTTTCAGAACTGCAATTCCAGATTGGGGGTATAGCTCAGTGGTAGACCATTCGACTACAGACCAAGAGGACCCAGGTTCGATACCCGGCCGCTCCATGATTTTTTCAGATTCCGAAAGACAATTTTTACACGAAAGATACCCACACGTATCACAAAAACATCAATGCTGGTTCGCTGGGGGAAACGAACAACAGAATTTTCGACTTTCTAAATGCCAACACGCCCTTGTTGCTGACATTTTGTGGGAAAATATATCCGGTGGTGAGATGTGCTTGAAATTGCGACAAAATATGGGTGCCCCTTTTCATCCAGACCGCAGTTTCAGAAAGCGAAAAAGCGACTTCACACCGACTTGAGAAAACAGTTCCAATGGGTGTCTGTCAAGTGCGAAACAAGAAATCCACGCCAACAAAAACGTTTTTCATGGGCCTTCCAAGTCAAGTCCCTGTCGTTTTCTTGTTAAACTGCGCAGGCCCTATCATGCCAAACACTGACAGGGGCTGCCTGCTCACAGGCAGCTCGCTCCTTTTTGTCTCAGAGGTGATAGTAGGTGGTTGACCCTTGCAACCTCAGCCAGGGCGCACTGGCGCGACTCCGGTCAAAAATGCCTGGGGCGTAAAAAAGTCGACATCTGTTTCTCGCTGGGGGGCGGGGGCATCTGTATCTCGCTTCCTCAATGATGACCGCGTTTTCTTCAACAAATCACAATTCACACAAAAGTCGGTAATCGGTGCAATTCGACATTTTCCACGATTCTCCAACAGAAACACATGCAAGATCGACAAACAACAACGTGCGAAACGAAATAGGTACGAACTTTTCGTGATTTGGGTCAAATTTTCATTTCGACAAAAATGCGCATGAAACGAGTCACGACTCCGAGAATTCGTCAGGTAGTGGGCCAATCTGGTGTTTTTCTTGACACAAGGATGCCTTTTGGTTTGTGTGATGCCGGTTATTTTTGGTGAAAAGAAGCCCTCGAAAACCTTTCGTCTCATCATGTCCAACTGCACGCATTTTCAGAGCAACCGAGAATATTGTTCTATCTCTGTGCTGTGGGATCATCGACTGTCGTGGACCCTGCGCAGGGGCCGTTCAAACACGCAATTTGGAAAAATCAAATCTGCAAAGGGTAACAGTTCCAAAGACCTGCTACCGCCTCATCCCCGCCTCAGCCTCCTCATCCGCCAGCCTCCTCAACCGCCTCAGCATGGTTCGGCAAATCGGCTGAGGCGGAGGAGGCGGCTGAGGCGGGGATGAGGCGGTAGACAGGTCTTTGGATTTTGGCGAACTGTTACCGATTAAAATTCAAATTATCCTTTGTTTCTTGTGATTATTTGCAAAGTAAATAAGTTTTTTTAATGAACAATAAAGAAGGGCCGAAGTATGTCGCCTTGAGATACCTACCCCTTGGTTGATGGGGAAGAAATAGTCACCGGATTTTGATTTTCCCAGATCCAGAAGCGAGAAATTCACGACAAAGGAGCGAGAAACCTCAGTAGGCAGGTACCTGTCCTTGTAGATTTTCTTCTTTCATTTCGAAAATGGAATCCTTTGTGAATTGATTCAATTGCAACACGCATGAGCGCCTCTTGTCACTTGGCTGTGCACATCGTGTGCAAAAGAAAATTGCTGAGAAAAACGCGTGAAAAAGAAAAACCAAACAATCGCTGCGGAAAAAGTGGGGAACAACTAGACAGACAAACAACTTGGATGACCAACTTGACGGACAGAGCATAACGATGAAACCAGCCTGCGCTTTAACAATAGAACCGAAATTCAGCTTTGGAAAAGAGACCTGACACAGTGGTCAACTGGTAGATTCAGAGACTCTGACGCGGGTGGCCCGAGTTCGATCCGCACCTCCGCTCCATTATTTAAACTTTTCATATCCAGCATTTTGGAGGATATTCGAAACTATTTCGTCATTTTTTTGTTTTGGAATGTGATTTCCTTGAATGAACAGCAATATTTAAGCAGCATGATATGTAGACTTTGCGCTTCTGGACGTGCAAAATTGCTGAAGAGACCGCAAAAGCACAAAACTTCTTGAACGTCATTAAAAATAAATTATGTTCGGAACATAATTAAAATAAATTATCTTCCTGATGACGTTCCCTTAATGATCATTAATTTTAGGCGTTTACATCTGGAATTAATGATAATTAAAAATGAAAAATAAATGATGTTCCGGAACGTCATTAATCGAAAAAATTGGAAAAAAGCGTTTACACTTGCGATTTTAATTATCATTAACTTTTTAATGATAATTAAAAAACAGATGTAAACAGGGTATAAGTGGACTTGGCTCCGAGAAGTCAATGGTAATCTGGAGGCCATAACCGGTGCCATTGCATTCACCGTCGGAGGTTGTCGCCACGTTCAGCACGGCAAAATTTTCCATGCATGTTTTCAGACATGGAAAATCCAGGATATTCTACTTTGGATTTGAGTGGCAACCCTGATGCAAGAAAAACCTACAATGAAATAATTGCTGTTATGCTGCAGGCTGCAAGACCAAAACTGTAGAAACAAAGTGTTTTCAACAAGAAACACACTGACAGTCTATGCCCTCGAAATGTAATGAAATGGTGCTAGGTGGACTTTACGGTTGGTTCCAAGCACCTCGTAAGTGCCACAGCCACAATGTTTTCATCAGTGGGCATTTCCTCTGAACGTAGGTACTCCTGAACATTACGTTTCCTGAAATCAGGAGGTTGATTTCAATACGGTTGGGAGCTGTGAACTCCTCAAAGCCAAAGACGAAGAGATCTGTCAGAGCTGCAAAACATCAAAAACATCAGGTCAATTTGCAAAAGGTCCCTGGAACATAGAAATTGAAGATCTTTAACATAGAGGTGGGCAGCAGAGGTGGTTGACTTGTTCTTTACATTTCTTTGAGCTCGCAGTGTTCAGGGTTTTCAGGTTGCGAAAAATCTGAATTTCTTGATAGTTGATTCCTGGGATAGGTGGATGTACACCAGTTCCCCAACAAACAATTCAGGCTTTATTGCGATGTTTCCTATTCCATTGACTAAATAGGCATGGTCGGCTATCGTTTACATGTTGATCCCAAACGTGAAGGCTCTGGAAGAGAGTCTCGAGGAATTTGCCAGCCTAATAGATGCTGATGAAGTGTTGCTATTTGAACGGGCCACCTTCCTGGTCGTGTCGACGTGTCAACGCAAACAACACCGTGACACTCACCGCTTTGAAAAGGTGTCCAACATCATCAAGCAGTTCAAGTTGAGCTGTAGCAAACTGGCTGCTCAGTTCCACAGCATGGAAGTACGGAATTCAAACTTCACCGCCTTCATCGATGCATTCACAACCAACACTTACGTCATGGTCATAGTATCCGATCAAACGATACGTACGTAATTTGTTCATTGTTTTTTTTTTTTTTGTATTCTCTTCTTTTCTTAGTATGTTGCATTGTCTCTTGGATTGTGGATTGTCCTGTTGCAACAACCACTTCTCTTCAGTTCTCAAGAAACAAAATCTTTTCAACAACTCTTCTAAGTATACAATTAGGACAATAATTGTTGAAATACTTAGGCCTGAATTTGGTGAAGATGTCTTGAATTTAGTCGTCGTACCAATGCCCTTGTTCATTGAGCAAGTATTCCAGATTTTTTTATAGGTACTCTCTGAAGTAGTTGGTGAATGGAAAATGATAATTAGAGTTCGAGGAAGCAACTTTTATTCTTTTTTTCATCCATCAGCCAATGTCCTTTCTTATCTCATAGGAATCTGTCATCCGATTTCAATACCCGAGTGGATCCCAGTCCCACTTCTGTCGCAGTCTGAGATGATTTGTGGAAGAACCAAGCAGGCAACTTCATATTTTGCATCCTGGTGGTCGAGAAAAACACATTGGAAAAGAATTTGCTGAGGAAACAAGTCACTTAGAGAAGATGAAACAGAAATATTCAAACAAACTGTGCGAGAAAACGAGGAGCGTTGCCGAATCAAGTGTTGTCCGCCATGTTTGAAAGCCGCAGCAGGAGTGTTTGTTCGCTTTAATTGGCAAGGACAACAGAATCAGGTACCTCACCAGTCCAGTCCATGGTTCCAAACCAAGTTGTCCTATTTCTTCACTCTTTTTTTGATCTAGGTACTCCTAAACGAATAAATAATGTTCTCTCTATCTATCTCTCTCTTTCTCTCAGCATCTGCAGTCACTTTGATCAATATCCGTAATGCACGCAGGCATTTTGAGAAGCTGGAACGGGTCAGCTCTCAACAGCATGGAGGAGGTGGAGGGGTATCATATCTATCCAGATAAGAATCCAATCATCGAGTTTGTTATTCATCTGTTGTCTGTCACCAAGTTGCTTAATGAAATAAAGCCAGGATGTTGGTTGGTGGGAGGAGCTGTGAGCTGTGGATAGATAGGTCTCCCGAAGGATGATCAGGAGAAAGACAAACATACATTGATCCTTCATTGTCATTGATATAAGATGATAATGGCATGGTCTGCCTGGCATGATGATAAGCTATGGCATAGTCTGCCTTCTGTTTCTATTATTTTATAAAAAAGGCTCTGAATCAGTTGTTAATTATTTGTTTTTCTATTTATATTTTTGATTTTGATCTGTTCCAAAAAAATGTATCACATCATTTATTTCAGAACATTATGGATTGGTTCTAAAACTCGCAAAGGGCAAAGTTATTCTTCAGGGGGATGGTGCTCCACACTTCTGCCCCGAAACAAGCTGAAGATTAAGAAATAGCAATCACCTGAATTGATTTTGTCATTTGATTTGGTGCAACAGCAGCTGCAACTAGAACCAGATGACTAAATCGATTCAGGTACCTAATCAGGCTAAAAACATAATTATTTCTTTGTCTTTAGTTTGTTTTGAGTCACAACAAGTGCAGAGCAATATCGTCTGCCTTTAGAATTTCACATGATTTCACGAGAACCTAATTATTGGCACTGATTGGTTGGTCTTCCAGAACTCCCTGTTAGGGAATTACCATACCTGTCTTTGAATAAGTGGGAACGCAGGGGATTCTCTCTCGCACTCCCACCCCCACAGATCAGGAAAACGGGGAATTTTTATTTGGGGGCGGCGGAATTTTTCACTGTTTAGTGTTTTCAGCCGGTTGTCAGCGCAGATGCCAGACAATCATCCTGTACCACAACTTTTTTTTTGTTTCACATTGTATGTGGCTGTTCAAGAAAGACTGGGACGAGTGTTATTGCTCGGCTCCTGCAATTATCTCAACTGCACCGCTTGGTAGGCCGAGACATCTACACTTGTGCTACGTGCTGGATTTAGTCTTTCACGCTTTTCCCCTGTTTTTTGGACAGTTTGTTTTTGTTGGTTGTTTTTTGTTTTTTGCATTCAGCTTTTGTCATGAATTTGCAGAATGAGCATGAGTACAGTCCGGCATTGAAATTCTCATGCCTCCTGTGTGACGGACACTTACCTCAAACCACCAGATCTTTCTGCTTCCTCTTCCTCTGGTCTTGATCTTCTGACGAGACCTTTTCGCACTGTGCACACTGACAACACTTCAGTAAGCCTCTGAACAGGCTTTTAACCCTAAGCCTGCAGCCTTGAGGGATTTCCCAGCAAATTAAGAATATTTCCTGTGGTTCCTGGTTTTAATAAAATAAAAGAGACAAGAGAATTGATAACGAACTTTTCTTGGCTTCAACCATTACAAAAGGAATACAATCACTTTGCTTTTTCACATCCTCCAAGCTTGAACCACTTCTCTTCTCTGCTCATGGGAAGTCAACGTTCAAATGAACAAAGCGTAACTTCTGGATTATCTCTGTATCGACCCTCCCACAGTTGACAGGGCTTCTCCGAAGTCTTGGAACTAGGAACTGTCTCTGCCCTCGACTCTCTTCCACGTTGCAAAGGATAGGGTCTTCAGATCTGCTTTCAGATCTAAACCTTCTTACGAGTATGTCTTCTCTTTAAGACAACAAAGATGACCACCCCACCACCCTTCTATTGATTCTTTTCACAACCAAATTCAATAAAGCTCCAATCAGTTCCTTCCTCCAACAGAACCTTCTCTTCTCCTTCAGTTTGGTGAATCCATCGCTTCACCCTCAGTCGGTGAATCCAACTCTCTCTTTTACGAATGGGAGCTTCTCACCTGCCAGAATTATTTGGCAGCTACCAAAACCTGTACGACCCCCTCTTCCACTTAGAGGAATAGAAAGAAGAAACAAATTAGCACATCCTAACACTTGCCGCTACACCTGAACTCTTGTTCTGCTATTCGAGAGCATTTCTTTTTTGTACTGCTATTCGAAAGCTTTCATAAGCTGCAAGAAGCACACTGGGGAAAGGGCCCTGACTCGCACCAGGGAAACCATTTGGAAAACAGGGTGGTCCAGGTGTGTCCAAAACAGTCACCACAGATGTTAAACATTAACACTGCAGCAGTAGGTAACTGTACGCCAGTACCCTCGAGCAGCCACAAAAGAACTGCAGAAAGAAACAACAAATTCGAAAAAAGAGGTCTCAGCTTCACTCAAACAACAGGATTCTTCACATTTTCGTCCAAAAACTGCTGTAATTGATTCTTTGATCGCATGTCACGAATGTAGTGCAGCAGTTTTTGGCCGAAAAGTGGATGAATGTTTGCCACACCAGCCCTGCACTCCAGACTTGACCCCTTGTGATTTTTTCCTATTGGCTACATTTAAAAAAGACCTGAGGGCTATTGGCTACATTGAAAAAAGACCTGAGTTGTTCCAGGAATGGAGGAGGTGGTGCTGGAGGTGGGACAAGTGCATTGCCTCAGAAGGGATGTACTTCGAGATAAAATCATGCCCAACCCGACGACGGAGGCGAGAGCAGTGAATGAGATAAGATATATAAGCAGTCCCAGTATTTCTAGAACAGCCTTCGTAGCATTCATAAGGTGCCAATTGTGTTTCTCATTTCTGTGGGAACAGGTTACTGAGGGCAGGATTTCAACAAGGAAATTGTATAACTTTCACCATCAATGAGTTCGGCCTTTGATATTGGTCTTTTGAGCATTTTTCTGGTTTTTCTTCGAGAAGAAAGATTCAGGTCTTGTTCAGTTGACTTTTGGAGTGAAACAAAATCTCAATTTTTCACTTGTAAAAGCAAGATTGCAGGCTGGCTACAGGGGAATGAAAAAAAATATAGGACTTTCGCAACAAAAATATAGGAGGTTCTGGTTCAATAATACAGGATGGTCCTAAATTACTGGGATCAACTTATAGGACGTGTTCCTCATGTCCGTAGGAATCAAACTTGTTCAGTGACAAAATTCGCTATGACCCCCCATTTCAGAGATATGACCCCTAAAAGTTCCCATATTGGGCTCTTTTTTGACGGGTTGAAAAAATGGCAACCCTCCAGCAAATAAATCAACCCCCACAGGCCCCCAAAAAGGGCCCAATTTGGGAACTTGTGAGGGGTCATATCTCCGAAGTGGGGGGTCGGAGCAAATTTTGTCACTGAACAAGTTTGATTCCTACGGACATGAGGAACACGTCCTATCGGTTGTTCCCAGTAATTTAGGACCACCCTGTATAGGAGTAAAACATGTAAATTTTCAATTTTTTCATAACTCTCATATAATTTAATGACCATAATCAAAAAGTGATTGCAGGCCGCCTTAGTCATATGGCAAAGGTTGCTGGCATCCTGAAGGTCAATATCCAGTTGCTTCCTGCCGTAAACACCTTCCAAGGTGTTTTGCCTTTACAAACCATGTAATCAGCGACCTGACAAGGGAACAGAGCTCATTATGCAGGATGTGGATAAGTGGCCTGTCCAACTGGAGTAGTTTCAGAATTTCATCATACGTTTCTCCCAAAGACTTCAAGAAAAGCAATCTGGGAAACATGGACGGGTTATTCAAGCTGTCTCGGATGAGTTGGAAATTGTTGCCCTTTTGTCAGATGAGGCTGCTTTTGAGGGATGAATGTCAGGAAATAATTTAGACTTTCCCAGTGCTTTAGAAGTCTGCTGATCACAGGCACAATGGATAGCCATCTGTTTGAAACATATCGCAACAAAGTGTCCTGATCAAGATGTAAGTTTTCCTGAATTTCAGCCAAATCCTCCTTTTGAGCTGGATACTTGTCTTGTGGAACCAGTAAAATACAGCTGTCAGGAAGTCATCTACTTTCCAATGTGAAACTGATGACAATGCTTTCCCAAAGGAATTGTGGATAACATGAAGGTTACACGTTCCTATTTTCACTAATCCATAGTTGCCATTGCTGGACAACTTAACCTCATCATCAGTGTGTTATTTGCCGAAAAATACGTGAGGGGGATATGCCCACTAATCCAGGGCTGCCATTTCAGGATTTCGCAGGGGGGCATTACACGGAAAGAATTTGGCAGCGACCCAGAGGGGGGTGTGGGAGACGGAGCCCCCCAGTTTCCCTGGCATCTGAGGCGTTTAGATCACGTAATGCATGCAGGCAATGATTTATTGCATCAGCTAAGATGCAATTTCCATCAGTGCATCTGTCTCTTCGCAGCGATCACATTCGGCGAAGCCCCCCAGAAGCTTGAGAAATTTTGAAATTTGGAGTTCATTTTGGATGCAATATTCGTGAAATTGAGGCCAAATTACTCATGCTTGTTTTTGAATTTTATTCCCCCAGAAAAGAGCAACCGGAAACAAAGAGAAAAAACTTCCCAAATCAAGTTTTCCCATCCGAAATCCTGATGTTGGGGGGAAAATAGTATCCCTGGCGTGGACAAATTTCGCAGCTGACGTTGGGGGGATGAATACGGAAGTTAGGGGGAAATCCCCCCCATCCCCCTACAAATAACACACTGCTCATCATCAATCATGGACAAAACTTTTTTATTCACATTTGGACCATCGCCACCAACCATTACCAGATGCTTTGTGTCCAAGCCATTGGATACCAAAACATCCAAAAGTGTTTCTTTCAAAATGTCAGCTGTTGCATGGCCAATAAACCTTGCTTCCAAGAAATGGCTAACCACTTCATTTTTAGTTTAATTTAATTAATTTAAGGTTAATTTGCATGGGCATGGCCCTGGTGCAAATCAGCAATGAGGGATAGCATGAATAAACAAAGAATGAAAGCACTCGGATGACATCAACTAGTTGTATAACTTAAAACTTGTAACATCGAAATAGTAAAGTAGGTCATAATATTCCATGTTGTTCGGCCGACCATGACCCTACATTGCTTTTAAAGGTAGCCAGACTAATATCCTCACCATTTCCAAAGACACTAGGATGTAGCAGATTCCATTCATTGACGGTTCTAGTGACAAAAGAATATTTTCCTAGAAGTGTCACTGAAGAATCTGAATGCACATCCAACTGCTTCTTCTGTGCTTGATTTACCTGTTCATCAAAACACACCATAAAGAAATTGAGTCATAAATGTTCTCGCAAGATCGGAAAGAAAGGCCGTATTCCACAACCTTTAAACACCAAAGGATCTCAGCTTTAGTTGTTTGGTCTGCATCTGAGATGAACAGTGATTTTGGAACTGTGTCTCCTTTATTGCTGGCACCAGTTGTCTCAAATACGACAGAAGTGCCCTCACCATCTTCTCTTGGGCGAAATGAAAATTTCAGTTGACCAGAAGAAGATAATTCCAGAGAATTATAAAAGAAAGATAAAAGAAAAGATAATATATATAAAATAAAAAAAAAATATTAAAAAAAAAAATATAAAATAAAAGAGAAAAGATAAGACCAGAGAAAAAGACCAGAAGAGCCCACAAGCACAATTCCACCCAAGCCAGCCTCAACAACGAACTGCAATACATCCACAAAGCCTGCATACACAACGGATACTCCAACCAGACGGCCAACGCAATCATATCAAAAGCTTCCAAAAAAGCCCGCAGCATCCGAGCTACACCACCCACCCTCAACCCCTGCTCCAAGCCACCCGGTCCCATCACTGTCAGTATGGACTACACTCCAGCGCTATCTAACAAAATCGCTCGCATCCTTACCCCACATGGCATCCGTTTGGCCCATCGACCAGGACAAAAACTCAAACATGCATTCTCCAAAAATCCACCCCCACCCTCAGGAAATCCAGGAGTATATAGCATTCCATGCAAGACATGTCCACTGACGTACATCGGTGAAACAAAATATCCCCTTCCTTCCCCACCGCCTCAAACAACATCAAGATGACATCCGACTCGGCCATCCCAAGACAGCCCTCTCTGAACACGCCATCAACAGTCGTCACGAAATCAACTTCACGGACGCCCGCATCATAGCCTCATGCTCCACCACGGCCCATCGGAAACACCTGGAATCATATCACATCCTCACAAATAAAACCATGAACACCGACCCAGGCACCCTCAGTGCTTGGCGCAGCACTCTCCGACTTTTAAAACAGCAACACCACCCAGCACTGCCCCTCCCCCTGTACTCACCTTCCCCGCACTCCCAACCAACCACATACCGCAAGAAGACTTCAACCTCGACCCATCCCACTTCAACCTCGACCCCACATAACCCAGCAAACCAAGCCGACCCCACCCCATCCCCACACAATAACCCCTCTGCAAGCAAGCGATTTACCAGCTGGCTGCTTCTGCATTCATCAACCCACCGCCCACATCAAAACTCCAAAAAGAAAGAAAACCAACCGTCGATCAGTGCGATAGCAGCGCTT
>JASGXE010009856.1:0-102978 GCA_030068105.1 Sinentomon sp. SZTP_YWyxl
GCATGGGGAAGAAGGTGGCTGTGATCGTGGCAAGTGTAGTTCCAAGGCTGGATCGGGGTGTTTGGGGAAAGAGGAAGTGCATGGACGTGAAAAAGAGTTGAGACGATTGTGTGGTGATGGATTGGCTTTGATGCTGGACATAGAGCAGGGGGAGTTGGTGGCAGGCTTCTTGGTGAAGATGGGATTCATTTGTCTGAGATTGGGTCTGAGTATGTTGGCCAGAGAGTTGCTTTTGTCGCAGCAGGTGTGTTGCAGGAGCTGTTAGGAAAAGGGACTGATGGGGTGCAGTTTGAGGGAATGCCACGGCCAGGGTTTTGGGGCTTGACGGTTGAGGTGTGAATGTGTCAATGGTGCGAGTGATGGAGTGTGTGAGTGCAAGAGGAGTGGTATGGGGAGAGTGCTGTGTGGACCAATTTCATTGAAGGCGGTGGGAATGATTACGGTTCTGGGCCTAAACTGTTTTTGGGGATAGTGAGTGCAGGGCACAGAGCTTAATCCTCAACATGGTGGTCTCAACATGTTCAAGAGGGGTGGAAATCCAGGTCAAATGTTGGGCCTGCATCATTGTGCATTGGTTTCCCAAAACATCCAGAATGGTGGGAAAGGGAAATGGTTTGAACTGTGGGACAGTATAAATGCAGAAGGAATTGGACTAATGGCAGTGTGTGAGTCTGGGCTGCGAGGATCTGAGAGGCCTCCAGAGATGGAGGGGGAAGTCTTGCAGGGTTGGAAGTGGTGTGGAGTGAATGAGGGGTTGAAGGTTTGGGGAGGAAGACAGAAGGTTGTGGGATAAAAAAGGGGGGGAATCGGGTTTGGTGGGATTCTAAAGCTTGGGAAATAAAGCCATGGCGTTCTCGCAGAGAACATCTGTGGATTGAATGGGAGCCACATGCAGGAAGAAAGGTGTTTGTCGCTGTCGTGTATACCTGGCATGTGAAGGACATGCAGCAGCCTGGAATGTTAGCATATTGGATTGTTTACGCCGGGACATACGGGAAATTGATTCCACGGGTGGTGCTGTTCTGATGGTTGGAGACTTTAATGCGCATATTGTAGAGTCTGAGGGAAAAAGAGAATTTGAACGGAAGGCTACTCAAGCATTTTCTCAATGATTTGGGGTTGCTCATTGGGAATATGCAGGCATGGTGTGAAGGTGGGCCCACTCGAAAGGGTAAGGGGCCAGGTGGTGAAATGTTTGAAAGTTGGGAAGGCTGCAGGGGAAGATGGGGTCTTGGCGGAGGGTCTAAAGTGTTTGGGTGAGGTGGGGGTCGAGAGGCTAAGGAGTGAATTCAATGCAATACTTTGTCTTCGGGAAAGGATTCCTGATGAGTGGAAGAGGGTGCGGGTTAGAATGGTATACAAGGGTGGTGGCAAGGACCAGGGATGGCAAGTATTATACGTTTCGTATTATACGGTATATTTATACGTTTTATACGTGGTATAATACGCACGTATAAAACCCCAGTATAATACGTACGTATAAAACCTAAAACAACGTGGCACATCATTTTGGGGTGCATTTTTCCCACGATATCATTTTCAGCAATGTCAGGTTGATTGCATGAAACGTTTTCCAGAAATCACCAAATTTAGACTGGCTAATTCAAGATTGTTTTCACAATCTGTTTTCATACCAGCAGGTAGGTACCTCTTGTGATTTTTGGGTCTTCCCCGAAATTTCTCTTTTGTTAGGTATTTCTTTTTATTATTATGCAGGTGGCAGAAATTGAAGCACCAGATTTGAATCAAACACACAAGAGGTGTCAGATTTTGACATTGGCCAAAAAGAGGATCTTTAATTTCTACAGCATAAAAATTTTGCAAAAATCTTAACATTAGCAATTTTTACATGTATGGGTACATTCATTTCGCCGCTACTGTTCAAGCAGATACAAGTGCTTCTGACTAAACCACTTTCCACACATTGACCTGCCTAATAACATTTTATTTACGTTCTCCAGTGGTATTGCTCTTGCCTGTAATTGCAATTTTCAAACTGTTCGAACAAAAAAAGAAATGTTGCTAACAAATGATTTGAGACACCCTGTAGTAAAGATACACACCTCAGGTTTACACATGCCTACCTTGTACAACCACTTACAACTGCAGTGGGAGAAACATAAATGTACCCATGCATGGGTTTTTACCATTCTGTCGCCTCCTAAACTTGTGTTTCATTCTTATGCAGACGGTAGAAATTAAAGTGCCAGATTGCAACCAAACCAAGCTTTCTGGAGGTGTCAGATGTTGGCCTTGGTTCTTCAGATGTTGGCCTTGGTTCTTGAAAGGATCTTTAATTTCCACAGCGTAGATTTTTCACTAAAATCTGAACAGTCACAAATTTTTCCATATATGAGTACATTGTTGTTTCTTCCAGTGAACATGCAAACAGGTATGATTGGTAGGTACCTGTTTGTATGTCAAGTGGGCCCAATAGAATTTGGGCCTACTTGAATAAAAACTTGAGAATAATTTATGTCTGGAAATTAAAATGAAGTAGAAGGTTGAGGCATGGGTCTAGCAGACTTCAAAATTTGGGGGGTTTTTTTTTTCAAAAAGTACACGTGTTTTGATTCTTGCTGCTAACTTGGAACAACAAAATCAAAAAAAGAAAAGTCCAAAACACCATGCCGTGGTGGTTTATCCAATGAAGATCCTTCTGAGGAGCAGAAAAATAACTTACGTTTCTGAGTTCACTCCTAGTACATAGTTGGACTTGGAAGCACTCTTTGTGAAGTTAGTCTGGGGAACTGTCCCTTTTTCCAAAATATTGTTTTTTGCATGAACCGCGGCTTTTTGCTGAGTGGTTTGAGAAGCCGCAACAAAAACCTTACATGGTATTCTTGAGGTGACTGAGCACGTCAAATCATTTATGTATATAAGAAAAAGCAGAGGCCCACACACCGAGCCCTGTGGAATGCCACTGGTAACGGGAAAGGAATCTGATAAACTGTCATTGACAAGCACCTGAAAATGCCTGTCAGTGATGAAATTGGAAATCCACAAAAAAAGATTTTCAGGAATGTTCAAAGACGCAAGTTTCTTGCAAAGAATGGGAATGGACACCCTATCAAAAGCTTTTACAAGATCTATAAAAATCGCATCGACTTGTGTGGACTTTCCTAAAGCAACAGAAATTTCATGGATAAAACCGGTGAGCTGGGTTTCACAGGAGTGTTCAGACCTAAACCCATGCTGACCATGGAAAAAGAATTTTCGACTCTCGAGCAGATGGTAAAGGTATCCAGCAACAATTTTTTCCATCAACTTCGCAGAAGAACTTATTAAGCTAATTGGCCTAAAACTCTGAACTGAGAGGGTTAAGCCACCTTTTGGAAGAGGCTTAACAATGCTCAACTTCCAGTCAGAAGGGATATTATTTGTAGCCAATGACACAGAAAAAAGAGCCATCAAGTATTTCATAAAAATGGCACCATGGTTCTTCAGTAGCATCAAAGGCATGAGGTCAATAACATCAAAAGTGGAGTTCTTGCATGATTTCAAAGCATCAAGCAAGGACTTTTCTGTAATCACATCAGCATCCCTCAAAAACCTTTGAGGATTCTGATAGCCTGCTGAGATTGACAGCGGATTGGCAGCAACATTCATGTGCTCACAAACCCTCTCCGCAAAACTAGAGGGGGTATTGTTAGTACTCCCATCACATGAATCAGAGGGTTGAGCAGCTGATGCAGTCTTGGCATGGTGAAACCTCCAAAACTGCTTGGTTGTGATCACATCAGTCACAGCCAAACCCCTTACAAATTTTCTTTCTGCTGATATGAGATCACGTTGGTAGTCCTTCAAAGCTAAGGCATATTGCACTGCACGAGGAGGTTTGAATCAACCAGACAGTTTTGAAATGTTTTTTGGAGATGAAGATATTTAGATCTGAGGCTGTGTGAGAACCACACAGGAAATGAAAAACCATTTTCTGTGATGACCCTAATCCTTGGAACAAACTCATTAATGACAAAACCGCACAATGATTTAAACTCAGCCCACAGCTCATCAAGGCCGCAACCAGCAACCCCAAAATCAAGAAGAGCAAAGTTGAGAAATCTATCGACAGCAGCTTTATCATAGCCATTAAAATTGTGGCCAGCTCTTCGACATACAATGTTTGATGGTAAAGGTGGAGTCGCACAGCAAACCAGGAAGTCAGCAAAGATCATCAAAAGGAATTCAATTTTTTTTTTTCAATTTTTTTTCCCTTTTTTGTGCTCGCATGTGCACTCATTGTCTAGGGATACCACTTCAACCATCTGTGTTCTATGGTGTTTGCCTTTCTTATCGAGCATCTTGGTGCTCCACGGTGATTTATGCATTGGATTCTTTTGCTTGGCATCTACATTTTGGCATCAACATCGGTTATTATCCTGCTTGCAATCAATGTATCTCAAATACGAGGTAAGGTTCTGACATTTATCAAACTACCAATTGGCTTCGAATGTGTCCTTAAATGGTGAGTGTACATGCGTCACAAAGAATATTTGGCACAAAAATGCATTCCTTGTTTTAAATTTGAATAAAATAAAAAAAAGTAAAAAAAAAATGATCACTGAGGCTTGCCAATGGTTTGATAATAAGGAGCTCAGATTTAGGACAATGAAAGACCAGATCAATTGTTGACCCACTATCTGATGGAAGAGGTCCTGCTGGACGGGTGACAAAGTTTACTGATTGTTGCAAGGATAATCTATCCACTAGTCTCTGTAAGCCCTCAGGGTAAGTCTCAGATTCAGCCCCAAAAACATTTATATTAAAATCTCCAAACAAAAACACTGGACTATTTCCACCAATCTGCCCACGGACTAATGGCAGAATGACATTTAAACACTCAGTACAAATTTCGTTGAAGGAAGCCAAGGCCTGACTGGGTGGTCGATATAACAAAATAAGAAAAGCTGCTGGAAAAGAAGATTCCAAAGCAACTATAATTAACTCAAAAACGTTACTCACATAGACAAGTTTTGGCCTCAAATGATGAACTACACCTAAAAGGATACCCCCACCAGACCGGTCACGGTCCCTGCGGAAAATGGCAAATCGGCTTGGTAATATGTCAGCTTCTGTACAGGAATCATCAAGCCATGTTTCTGTAACAGAAATTCAATGAGTCAAAAACTGGGCTGAGAGCCAGTCGTTTGGGCAGCAAGCTACGGGAGTTAAGTAACAAAACAGCCAGTCTGAACTTCAGAGTGCGACCCCCAGAGTCATTTATGCTGAGAGAGATGGCAGATGAACGTTGCTGCTGAGTAGGTATGGGCCTATAGCTAACCCCCTGCTTGGCAGTTATGCTAAAAAAGAGTTGATGGATTGAACCAACCCAGCGGCTACCCTCGCTGCGCCCTGTTGGGAATAGTGCAATCCATCCCTGGAGATGCCTATGATAGCTACCTTGGGGAAAATGGAGATTTCACAGTACAGATCAAAAAATGTTCAATAAAAGTGGAGAAAAAAAAAGAAAAAAGATCTAGCAATGAATTTCAAAAGATTACCTATCTGGGCAGATACATAATGGGACACAAACTGACGTTCCTTAGGTGCCTGTGCTGTGGTGTAAATTCGAGGGATTTTTACGACATTTGAGGGATTTTTAGGACCTGTGAGGGAATAAAGGGATGGATTTTTTGAATTTTTTTGGGAAAAGTCAAAAATTTAAAAATAGAGTGCCTCCTATTCGCCTGCGAAAAAAAATGTTGTAAGATGTCGTAACCACAATGTTGTAACCGCAACCACAAGGATGTAAGATATCCCTGATAGAGGTCGTTCCGTTTGAATATGCTATTTTGAATTTTCCCACTTTCCATTCCTTTTTCTAGGTATGTTTCCCTTTGGTTCAGCGCCTCAGCGGAGGGCCGGACACGGAGTGATGGACTTTGCCTTTCTTTGTCTTGACTCTTGCTCTCGGCCAATCATAAATGGCGAATCCTGGTCGTGATTCGTGCGTTATAGCTTGTTCATGGAACTGACTAAAACGCTGAACCTGCTTGTCCTGCTGGTATTCAATAGGCAGATTGGATTCAATAGACTGATTGGATGTCTTTTTTATTTTCTAACTATGGACTAGTTTGCCGTCAATGCGTGCTCCTTTTTGGGTGTGTGAAATTGGTCGCCAGGCTGATGGAAAACAAATTTGAAATAACGGACCCCATAGAACTCTCAGAGCACTCATTGGATTAGTTTTCCGTTTACTTTAGTCCACTCCCGTTCCCTGCATAATGGGAAGAATGGCCCCGATAGAAGGAAGAGCCCAAGAGCGATTGGACTCTGGGTCTGGAATCCATTATTCCAAACATGGATTGCATTCACATTCAGTCGGGTCAACTTCAAATTCCCCAAAAAGTCCAATTTTTGGGGAACTGGAGGGGTCCTAAGTGAACGAAAAAAGAACCAATGATATTTGTGGTCCATTATTCCAAATTTGGATACCGTTAAGTTGCGAGCAAACTTCACAACTCCCAAATGGTGCTACCTAAAATGTGGAAACCTGGACACCCAGCTGGACACCCCCTTGGGAACCCTTCTAACCCAGCCTAACCCATCCAAACCAACCTAAGATATCTTGACCTATCCTATACTAACCTGTAGGGCTGTGCGAATCGGCATTCGAATCGAATCCATGTTGTTCGAATCTCGAATCGAATCCGAATCCAATGCCCAGTTTCGAATCGAATCATTTCAAATCGAATCGTCCAAGATTTGAGATTTTCGAATCGAATCAAGAGTGACACAGTCCTATGATAACTGGCTTTCTTCGAAAGAATTGCAATTCCTAATTCTCGCTCACAGAATGCATGTTCGCTGCTAGGTAGGTACCATTCGCATTTTGGTGCCGCAGGCAGAAGTTTAGATTTTTTCGAATCCTTCAAAATTCTCGAATCGAATCACAAAAGTTCGAATCTCGAATCATCTTCGAATCTCGTTTTTCCTTCGAATCGAAGCGAATCTCGAATCTTCGAATCGAATCACACAGCCCAACTAACCTGACCTAACCTAACCTAACCCGTTGTAAGGGGGTGTCCAGTTGGGTGTCCAGGTGTCCATATTTTAGGGAATGCCCCCCCAAATTGATGAAACACTTTCCATTGCAGGAAACCCAGCGGGGCACAAACAAAAAGGAAAAAGGTGAAGTCCGTTTAGTGATTGCGGTTCATTTTATAAATTTGTATCCCATTCAGTCGGGTGAAGGCGGGGTGGTTAACTTCATACCTCCCAACAAGGACCCCATTTTGCGGGCATGGTAGAGGGGTTCAGAGAAAAGGGGAAATTGTCCGGGTCCATTGAGAGTTCTTCGGGTCCATTGTTTTGATTTCGGAGTCCATTCATCCGAGGGGCCTACTTCACACGCTCAAAGGTTTGTCTTCCAGAAGACACTGACCGGATAAGGGCACAAGTCGCACATTTTCAGAAACCGTTTTTTTGCATTTTTGTGATCAGTGGATAAGGGCACATCTGTTTTTCGGACTTTCCCTCTTCTATTATTGAATTTTGTGGAATGCCTTTATCCACTTCTATTGTGTGTGGAAGAATTATGCGGGTATGGGCATTTGCATGATGGGGTGCACCAATGTCCGGCAAGAATGTCTCAGTGGTTAAGGGCATAATGCAAAATGTTGATGGTTAAGGGCATTAATCTGGAAAAGTGGTTGAATAAATTGAAGGCCTGGAATGGATATGGGCAGAAGTCGGTTTTTGGCACTTTTCAGGAGAAGCATTTTTGTGTTTTTTTTTTTTTTTGACAACCCGAGCAAATCTGGAAACACCATCATTGTGACTTTCATTGCTCACCAGGCCACATGTCCCAGTTTATGTTTCTTTTGCCAAATATCTTTCTGGGGGCGCACAAAGTTCCTTGTTTGCCTACTTGTGCCCTTCTCCACAGTTTTTGACAGTGAAAGAAGGTAAAAACCGTCAAAGATATGCCCTTTGCCATTTTTCACCTGTTTGGGAGCATTTTCAACTGTATCTGCCTTCATTCCTTTCATTCATTGATCAGCACTCCTTTGGATTGTATTCATCCTTGCCTCTGCTTGCTTACTTTTTTCAGTTTTGTCCTGTTTTTTTCTTGTTTAGGCTATTATGCCCGTTTTGCATGCTCGTATGTGCTGAGCTAAGCAAAGCTTAGCTTAACTGGGTCATTGCAAGAAACATTATTTATAGAAGTTGACTGTTGTTTAGGTACATTGTAGAGTACTGCCTGCATAGCATCAATGAGGGTTTTTTATCCATACTTCTGAATTCCTCAGTAGTCTACCCTCTCAGCATCTATCGTAGAGGGTTTTTCTTTTTAACCCATTCTTTAAATAGAATTCCTCAGTGGTCTGCCCTCTCAGCATCTACCACAGAGGGTTTTTCTTTTTAACCCATTCTTTAAATGGGATTCCTCAGTGGTCTGCCCTCTCAGCATCTATCATAGAGGGCTTTGTTTCCATAATTTTAAGCTTGGCAGCTCTTTCTGACGACTTTGCTTGACAAATCGGCATGTCGACCCAAACTTCCATTGCTCCAGACCAGGAACTTACTTTTTTGCAGGCGTGTCATGTTTCATGAAGGTTTTTGTTTTCTTGTGACCGTTGCTTTGACATACTGCTTCATCTATGAGCCATTTGAGAGATGACACAACTTTCTCCAAATGCACTCCCACATTGTGTATAAAACACAGTTTGGAGAAAAATTAACAATCTGACCCAAAGCTCCAAATTTTTGAGCGATTTTGACCAAGAATAAAATGACTTCTTGTGCAATAGCACAATAACTAGTGCAATTATAAATAATGATTTTTAAACAATCGATAACTATTGGAAAAAATAGAGTCACATCAGGTTCTGCAGCCTCAGCTGACACTGCATCTTGAAACTCAACACAAAGATAGTTGCCATTCCAATTTATGCATTTTTTGCTCTCATCTTCCTTGAATTCCCCCTAACATTTGCCAGACCAGTGCATCCTCTGAGGTAATAATAATTATTGTCCATTGTCGTTACGACTCAGCTTAATCTTAATAGCCAATAATTCTGGGATGCTGTATAAAGCCGGAACGACCCAAACCAAGCCAAACCAAGCCAAAACGGACCCAAACCGACCCAAACCAAGTGTGCCCACCACCACACTGCAAGTCCAAATTCTGGAAGCATGATGAAATGTGGCTGATTTTTGATGATTCGTGTTTTTCAGATTTTGAATGTGTGTGTGTGTGTGATCCCCTGGGCCCCATCATCGCCAAGATCAACCAGATGAACCCAAACAGCTGTATCACACAATGACAACAAACAATTTTATGATTGAAAATACAACCACTAACTGGGTATCTACTACAAAACAGAAAAATTTTTGTGCCACAAAATCAATAGCATATGACAATCAAAGATGACACACAGTCAGCATGAAGACAAAAAAACAATTACATTCAACAGCTGTTTGGTCTGGAGGATGCATACAGGGATGTGCCAGCCAACCAATCACAACAAGTCTCTCCTGAGTCACTCGCAATCAGCATGTAAAAAAGTGGATGACAAAATCATCCAAAGATGTGGAGCATGTGGATTCTCAAAATGTGAAGAGGTTGAAGATAAACTCAAGAGAGAGTTGTTGTGCTTTATGATCTGCTATGAAATTGTTAATAGCAGCGGACAAATCACGACAATGTCCACCATCACCGGATCATAAGCAATCAATAGTCAAGGGGATATCAGGAACAGAGACAAACCAAACATTGCAAAGCACAAGTTTTTTATGCATGTGCGAGCGTAGATTGAGTACTGATGATCAAGGTGATGGACAATGAAGAGAATGCTGGCTTCAATATTTTCTGTGTATCAGGTGGAATTTGAAACTTGTATATTTGTCTTAAAGAAACACAAACAAATACACAAATACAACAGGCAGTACAAATCCTAAAAGAGTACATAGATACATTGAATTAAACCACTAAAAGAAAACAGGAAATAGCAAAACATCTGTTATCTATGTTCCCAGCTGGAGGGAACAGGCAAGAATCAAAAAGGGCTTATGAATGAGGAGTTGAGGGTTTATCCAAACTACAAAATAGCTAAAGGAACAAGTGACTTATCAGGGTTGGAAAGGTGGAGAAATTAGCATTGCTAGAACAAGTCTCCACCTGAAGACGCCAATACCAAAAAGATATTTTTTTTTATCCGGCACTGGGAGATGATAAACCCGAAAATGGGTGGATATTATGTCCACTGTCTGTTGAAAAATGACTACACAAAAAACGGATTCAGGGAAATATCCTATCAGAACAAAAGGGAAAGGGGAAAAGATTAAATTAAGTAGGTAAGTACCAACTCGCACCTACATACGCAGGTGCCTACCTTCTATAGAACAAAAAGAGGAGAGAAAGGAAGATAATACCATACAATTTTTTTTAAAGATTTAGAGTTGAAAATCAAGGCTCACCAAAAATCCAGTTTAGTTGAAATCAAAGAAAGTACGGAGAATTAAAGTTAGATCGACTGACAATAAATAATGGAACAATTTATTTTTAAATATTGAAAGCACCTTTTGGCTCCTAAGCTCAACTGTCAACAAATTCCAGAAATAGGGAATTCTAAAATTTAAACTGAATTTGCCCCAATTGGTCCTACATAAGGGCAGAATACATTTTAAACCAAGGGCACCTCGTGTCACAGAATGACCCCCAGATCCCATAAGGACAATGTTAACGCCTGAAATAGATAAGGATCGGTGTAAAACAGCAAATGAAAGCAAACACTGGCGAAAAACAATAATATGAAACAATGACAACAAATTTAATGTTCCAAATGCATCTGCGGAAGAATATAACCTATCACGTCGTAAAATAATTTTGACCATAGCTTTTTGCTTCAAGGAAAGAGGAGTCAGTCTCGATTTATAATTTGAACCCCACGCCTCGCACCCATAGATGAGACTAGAATAAACAAGACTATTGTAAAGTAGAACAAGGGTTCCCAGAGGCAAGTATTTGGAGGACTTAGAAAACAAATACACCAGACTGCCCAGTGCTGATTTGAGTGAGTTTAAGTGAAGATCCCAGTTTAAGTTTTCATCCAACCATACACCAAGAAATTTAAAAGACTGTGCATGGTTAATGGTCTTCCCATTCAATTGCAGAGCAGAAACTGCACCATCCAACGCAGACCTGCGTGCACTAGTATGAAAAATTACAAATTTAACTTTGTCAATATTTAACTTCAACTTATTAGCAACTAACCACTGATAAGCAGAATTCAAGTCCGATTGCAATTGCAATATAATATCATGAATATTTACAGAAGAATAGAATAGTGTACTATCATCAGCATACAAGAACAAAGAACTATTTAACCGCACATTAATGACGCGTTTTGGCAGGTTCTCCTCATTTTGCATGGTTTTGGTTGAGTCCGCGCTTTTGGCTTTGCTCGATTCCGTTTGTCTCGGCTTGGGTATAGGCTTGGCTTGGTTTGGGTCGGTTTGGGTTGGTGTGGCTTGGTTTGGGTCAGTTTGGCTTGGTTTTGGGTCGGTTTGGCTCAGTTTGGATGGATTCAGGTGCGTGGGTTTGGGTTGGTTTGGCTCGGATTCGGTTGGTTTGGGTCGGTTTGGATGGGTTGAGATGCGATGGGTTTGGCTTCGTTTAGGTCGGTGTGGCTTGGTTTGGGTCGGTGTGGCTTGGTTTGGGTCGGTTTGGTTTGGTTTGGGTGGGTTTGGATAGATTCAGGTGCGTGGGTGGGTTTGGCTTGGTTTGAGTCGGATTGGCTTGGTTTTGGTCGATTTGACTTGGTTTGGGTCGGTTTCGCTTGGTTTGGCATGGTTTGGGTCGATTTGGCTTGGTTTGGCTCGGTGTGGGTCGGTTTGGGTGGATTCAGGTGCGTGGGTTTTGCTTGGTTTGGGTCGGTTTGGCTTGGTTAGGATGGATTCAGGTGCTTGGGTGTGGCTTAGTTTGCATCGGTTTGGCTTGGTTGGGATGGATTCAGGTGCTTGGTTGTGGCTTCGTTTTGGTCGGTTTGGCTTGGTTTGGGTTGGATTGGCTTGTTTTGGCTCGGTTTGGCTTGGTTGGGATGGATTCAGGTGCTTGGGTGTGGCTTCGTTTGGGTCGGTTTGGCTTGGTTTGGGTCGGTTTGGCTTGGTTGGGATGGATTCAGGTGCTTGGGTATGGCTTGGTTTGGCTCGGTTTGGGTGGTTCCGGGTTTCAACAGCGTCCCAATAATTCCACATCTGCAGCCATCATTCGCAAAAATCAGCTACAAAGGGCTAAGATTGTATCTGTGCATAGAAATCAAAGTTTCCGGTCATCTCCATCTATTGCATTGGCTATTTTGGCATAGCTGAGCCGTAGTGACAATTATCAAAATTTAATAAAAACTGTCACTATTATAATAATTATTTTTAATTTTATATAATGATAATTTTTCACTGTTATTATTGTCACTATTTTTGTTACTTATAATAGTTTCATTTATTGGGGAAAACGATATTCATTCGGATTTATTTCTGTCGGCTGCATGCAATTTAATTATTGTGCATACAGCCAACAGAAATACATCGGTGTGACATTACATCTGATCAATATCGTTTCCCCAATGATAATGAAACTGTCGCAAATTAACCACACGTTTTGAGAATAGCTGTACTGCACACTTTGTGCTTGAAGCGCACTTGTGCATCTGGACATGCTACAATATCACCAACGATGTCGGTCCCTTTGACAATATCTAGAATCCCTTCATCTCTCCACTTAATCAAAGCCCATAAATCCTCTCCCTCCAACAGACATCTGTGCTCTCAGTGTCATGATAATCATTAGGCATTCTTGAGACACATCGAAACAGCCCAATATTTTCTTATGAACTCCTTACAAAAAATGCTAAAGAAAAAAAATAATTGCCGAAAGACTCATGATTAAAAACTTTCAAACATTTTGCGAAATAAAAAGGGAGGCAACCATTACAGCATGATTGACATTTTGGACAATAGCCTTTGTGCGCTTCCCCATTCATTTTTTTTTATGGAGATAGGCATATTTTTAAACCAGAGCCCACACGTGATTATTCTTCCAACCATTTCATATTGCATGGTAAAGGGCATTTCTCAGAAAAATGCCATATTGTTCTTAACCGCCCACAAAAAATTGCTGGACAAAGGCATATTTCTCAGCCACACCCACAAAGATCATTCAGCCTTGACACTTCAAGGAAAAGGGCATTATTTTCAACGTGTGCCTTTCTCCAACTGAACGTCTGACTTCGAGTGCCTCTGAAACTGGCACATTGCAACATATGCCCATATCCATCCCATGTCTTGCAATGGTTTTTGAGAAAACAAGACAACCAAAACCAAGATGTGCCCTTATTCATGGTAAAGCCAGATAGTTTACGAACTGCAAGAGCACTAGTTTGAAATAATGTCTTTATCCATTAAAAAACATGTAATCGGGTTCCAAAGACTGGCATCACCACATATCATCTGCCCTTGTCCACTGGTTTTTCGCTGGTAAAATTCGGAAAGGATAAAGGCCCTTCTTTTCTAATTATTGCCCAGGACCACTCTGCTTAAAAAAAGATGTGCCCTTATCCAAGATGTTCAAAAATCCAAAAAAAATTTTTTGCAAAAATCGACTTCTGCCCTTATCCATTCCAGCCCTTCAATTGGTGCAGGTCAATGAAGAAGGGCACTTGTGTAAATTCACATGGGTAACTGAGAAGCCTTGAAGGTAAAGGCACATTCTGTTACCGCACATGCATGTCAATGATCGATGGTTAATCCTCAATGATTCAATCTGAGAGGAACAGACTTTGATGATCATCTTGGTTGATCATTTGCACCTGTTTTTGCTGCTTGCATATCAGTGTTTTCACCCTCATCTGTAAGATTTCTTCTCAGCAAATTTTTAGAGAGGACAAACTGATGCACCACCAACATTTCGTGGTCGTAACTCTGTGATCTAAGTATCAATCTGCAAAAACAACACATTGAATCCATTATTACTGGGGGCCGCGTGCATGCGCGGGTAGGCTGAGTGACCTGAGTTTAGCTGTTTGTCGCCGCTAACCTCTGCCTTTGACTTTCGTGCCAAACAAATCCTTTTTTGGTTGCGAATGCGCCATTCAAAATGATCTTCTCTGACATATAGGGTGGATATTTTAAAAGTATCACTCATCAGTTTTCAGTCAGCTCACGTCAAAAATCTAGTTTTCACCGACAGTACCTTTTCACACAAATTCGACAACAGAGTTCGACCATGTAAATGCTCCTTAGTGAATCATCACCGAAACACGTGTTCGGTTATCGGAAAAGTTTTCCACAATGAATGTTGTTCAATTTGACCGCGGCCAATAAATGCTGGATTCCCCTCCAATCATAGCACGCGCGAAGCCAGCGACAAGTTAGAAGCGAATCGCCGCATTGAACGCACGTGCATGCAGGTGAGGATGCAGACCAAAAATCGAAGCGTCCAACACCTGAGTGAGCCGAGTAAATCGAGGTTTGAGCAGAGCACAGGGCGTCACGATAAACCCTTCTCAGTTCAAAGAATGAATGACAAGTTCGTTTTGCCCGGATTAGCCCATTTTACTTTATCAACGGCGCTGCATGGTCGCGGTGTTGAAGTTGCGCCAACGTGATTCAGATGCCATGGGGCAGGGTGCAAGGCCAAACAAAGGCTTGCAAAAAATTTGCACACAAGTCAGCAATCTGAGCCACGATGTGTAAACTTTTTGGCCTGAGTTGAAATTGGTTAAACTTTACAATTGGCAACTACCGCGCGCGCATCTTGAGTCGCAGCATCATCAACCGCCGCACGTCAATCCGCCCTATCTCCAGCCACCGCATCCGCTCATCTCGTGCCGTGCTTTCTGCCATTATTACGCAGTCGTTCAAAGAAAAAAAAGTCGCTCAAAAACCGAGTGAGTACGACCTACAAGAAAGAAAGCAAGAATTACTCGTGATTCGAAAATTAAACCACCAAAAAGTTGAGAATCCCTACTTCGTCACTTTAAGATGCGGTGGATGTGGCAGCTCGAAATGCAGCCGACGCGGCAGATGCTGCAGCAATGGAGTGGCGGCGGCCTGACATGCAGCGGTTGAAAATGCGGTGATAAATGAAAATGGTAAAGTTCAACCTTGAATTTATGCTTTTGTTTTATGGTTTTTTACGCAAATTAATGATTTCAGTGACACCTTGTTCAATTGATCTGCAGAGGTGATCCGTCATGCTTTCTGGAAGTGGAATTTTTTATTTTTATTCCATGCTAATTTTTCTCCTCAAATTAAAGGCTGATGAAAATCTTTGAGCTGGTCATGAAGCTGACAAAATATGCAGGTGTTCTAAGGCTTGTTTACACGTGAGCAATTTCGTGATGTGGCAGCAAAAAAGCAACTCGTGGTCAATATACTGCACCACAAAGCCGAAAACCAGTGATACTTTTAAAAAAACCACCCTGTATAGTGCGCCCTGTGATGGAAGATCCAAGCAATGATATGATGATTTTCATTCAGCAGCTTCTGACGGACTTACATTTCAGGAAAGACGTATGTACTCCTGTTATCAACCATCAACTTCTGTGTCGAGCCACCATAAATCGGCACCACATAATGAAAAATAAAGTCGGGTTGCCATTTGCCTGGGATACCTATACCATATCCAATAGTTCGTTGAAAAGCTCACCAACAGTTCGCCAGAAAACTTTTGTTTTCCCAGAAAGCAGTGTGCCCCTCAGATTGCTGCAATTGGCATGACCAGAATCGACGCGAGGAACAACAACCGGTCGAGGAAAAAATACGGGGTTGACATTTACTCCAGATTTTGAGGTAAATGTTGCCATTGAAGTACAAGTTGAATGAAAGAAATTATTGCAGTCGCAGGTAGCCAAGCAAGGCCTTCACAAGGCCAACGACGTCCGATCCTCATGGCGCAATGGTTAGCGCGTCGGACTCGTAACTGAAAGGTTGTAGGTTCGAATCCCAGGCGGGGCACGAGCATTTGCTGAGGTGCAAATGTGCATCCTCCGTCGGCGAGGCATGGTAAATGGTATTTGCCATTGCACCAATTGTGTGTGCATCCTTCCACGGTGAGGGATGGTGATGACTCCCGTTCGAAGCAGATTATTGGCAGGTTACATGAACACCGAAGCCACTTGTTACCCACCGATACTCTACGTCGGTCATCCTGCGGGTTGGCTGTGCCATAAAACCGGCAGTGTCGGCAGTTGTGACTGAGATCTTGGCACCGGGAGCAGTCGGTGCTGCAGCAATTGCACTCGGGAGTATGCCGGTACCTCGCAAGGACACGTTTTTACAAATCCTCAGCGACATAGATGGCAGAGAGCGTTTTGTGGAAGAATGCTCGATTGGGGCCCTGTTTTCGCAAGAAAGAAATCTTTTTCACACTCCCCATTCTGAAAATACAACTCGGTGGGGGCCCCGGCCTGCCATCTAAAGTCGCGACAGGGTTTGTAAACTGGCCCCTTGACCCATTGTTTGGGTTCTGGTGCGGTGGGTGCAGGAGCAGTTACTCACAGGTGATATTTGCCAGAACCTCTCCGGAACTATGGCTGACATCACAACAAAACACAAGAACGGTTGGACCGCAGGAGCCGAAAGGCTATCTCCACAGGACCCAACGAAAAAAAGAAAGACCACATTTTTCGATATAGGCAATAATAATTATTCACCAATAGTTTTTGTGGGTTTTGTCGCTTCTTTAGTGGGAGACACAATGCACGATCGCAGGGAAACATTTTCAGAAAATCGCTGTTCTATGAGCTATGCAATTATTGTGTCACCCCTTTACACCATCAGACGGTGCAGGGTGTGCCTTTTCTCTGTGTCGCGCAATTGCGCACCTCTGGCATCGACAAAAAAGTTTTCTTTTTGTATTTTCTTTGCTCCTGTTTTGCTTTTTTTCATTGTGTTTTTTTTTTGTGCCTGCTTTATTACTTTGTTCCTGCGGATTGGGTTGGATGAGGTCCAGGTTGTTTTAGCGTTAGTTTCAATTTCATTACACATAATTAATATCCCAACTAAACCACAATCTAACCGCACCACAACCTGCCCGAACTTTGTACCAAACAGAAAAGGCACAACCCTGTGCCGCTCCTGCGCCAAAGGGGGAATATAATTGTCCGGCCAAGGGCACAGCTTTTTTTGGTAACAGTTCGGAATATCTGCCGACATCCCTTACGAAACAAGTCATGATGTTGTCACGTGTAAAGTAGGGCTGCAAAAAGTCGTTTGGAGCCCTGGAGCACGGATTTTGGAGCCTGGACAAATTTTGGCCGAAGAGCTTTTTTTTTTTGCTCGTCAGCTTTCTTTCCCAAGCCTTCCCCCGTTTCGGTCCCTGTCGCAAAAAGTTTCCCTCGCGCGCCGCTCTACATGTCTTTTCCATCCCGGACGGTAAAATGGGAGGAAGTGTGCATGTAGCAACACGACCATAAGTTGGAAAGAAAATAAAAATTACACCATTAGAAAACTTACTTAGAAGTCAGAAACAAAACAGGAACAAAGACTAACATAGAGGTCGGAATGACCTCACAAGATCAACACTTTTTTTAAATTCTGAGAGTGAGTGGGTAACCTTGGCCAATGTGCTAACCTACCTACTGAATTCCTGCATAATAATATGGCTGGGATGGCTTTGTTATTCTAAGTGTTAGCATCCCAATGTCTGCGTGTTTGCTGTGCATATCCAGATGAATATACTCGTTGATATTCAAAAAATAATTGTCGTTTGACAATTGCATATTTTAAGCGAGCCTTAAATATGTTAAGTGAAGGAGACAATCGAAGAGAGAGAGGGAGAGTATTCCAAAGAGAGACGCCCATACAACATGTCATGAAACCACCCAGGATCGTTTGATGTCGCTTAACAGGCAGAAGCTGTTGCTCTTGGGATCTGAGGTAATTAGCGGCGTCACTCTTGGAAACATCTTCCTGCCTCAAGCTATGCTGAATCTTATAAACCTGTATGAGCATTTGATAGTAGATAACTTGGTACATATTCATCAACCGTAACGTTTTGAAAGCAGATTTAGTGGATGCATTGAATGGCAAACCAGCAAGAATTCTTACTGCCTTCTTCTGGAGTATGTAGACAGAAGAAATAGCTCGTTCAGGTGCTGCCCCCCACACAGCTGCACAGTAGCGAATGTGAGACTCAAAATAAGCATGGTATACGCTACGTAAGTTTGAGCCTGACAAATGCCCTGATGCCAGCCGTAGTAGGTACAGTCCAAGAACAAGCTTCTTGGTAAGCCCTTTTGTATTTGGCTCCCATGATAGCATTTCATCAATATAAATACCCAAAAGTTTCGATGAGGGAGCTCGAGCTATAACAGTTCTACCCGCCTTGATCGAGTTTGGAAAAGAGTGCCTACGTGGTAAGAATGAAATGTATGTAGATTTTGCAGCATTTAGAAAGAAGTTGTTTTGATATGACCATAGATTAATCAGATCCGCACTAAATAATTCTCTCCTGTCAGGTGGGTGTAATAAAGAGGACATCCCATTTAAATTGCATGTGGATGCAGGGGGGTAGATTTTAGGACAGACAGGAGAGATTTGGACACGATCACATTCACATTCAACAATGCAGTAGAGGACAATCAAGCTCTGTTTGTCTGACACAGGAGAAGGTGGAGTACAGTCGTTTGCAAAAAAGGTTTCACAAGAACCTTCAGAGTGAAAGGGAGATGGTATTCATTTGGATGGATTCATATTCAAATGGATCGGGGGAAGAGATGGATTGAACGTTATTTATTCTCAGGTCGGATGAATTTTTGGCCGAATGATTGACAGATGCAATGTTCGAATGTCGCTCAGTCAGAATGAAGATTAGTCCAATACGTTTTATTCCGAATATTTGTTACTTTCTTCACAGTTTTTTTCGTTCGCGTTGCATTTCGCCCGAGCTTCTCTGTGTTTTCAGTCAGTTTGGACGATTGCGAATTGTTTGGTCCGAGTGGCCTTTTCATCGTTTGCATCGTTTGTCGTTTGCATCGAGTGCGATGACTGAAAAATATCAAAACAGTTTGTTGATGCGCTGTGGTTTTTGTGTTGGAATAATCCCAAGCATCTGCCAACACTAAATTTTGCTGCTCTTGATGCTTTGGGTTTCAGTTTGTGATGCTTGATGGCATGAAAACAATTTTGAAAGAAAATATGTGTTGTGAGAATTATTCCTGACTTGAGCTCCCAACGATCAGAGTTTTTTGTCTGGATGCTTTTTATGTTCGAATGCCGCATTGTTCGAATTGAGATTTGTTCGAACCCCCAAAGGAGGTTTTGCATGTGTGAAGATGCAGATGATTGATTTCCATTTGCAAAATGCAAATAATTAATTAATTTTCTCACATAATGTTGACCACATTGTTACAACATTAAATGTGGTCCTTGACCGCAAAACGATTTCGTGGTTTGGTTATTGTCCCACCTAAACCAATCAATATGCGGACAATAAAAATTTTACAAATGGAAAATCATAAATTCCTATTCCCTCTGCATTTATAAAACATTTATTGCAAATCACTGTACTGTTTGGCCAGTTTGAGAAGTGGGCAAGGCAGCAGGCGAAGAGTTGGATTGGAGACCACCCAAGAGAGTCGAGAGAAGAGGGCTTCACAAAATGGCTGACCATGCAGTGGACAGTCGATGGGCAGTCGGCCACAGTGGACAGTCGATGGGCTGGAAAGAGCAAGGCAGAAACCCCACCCACTCAATCCCACCCCCCCATGCTTGCGGGAGTCTGTCAGGACAAAGACAGGAGAGATTCGGAATTCTCTCCAGTCTGCATCATCCAAAGTACCTCCTGCAAACCGCTGCAAAATCCCACTCTTCGGGAACATCGTTTTTTGGTGTTGAAAGAGAGCCAATAGAATGCAGATTTCCATTTCATTAAGACATTTCGACATTTCAATTTGTGAAATTTCGAAAATGTTTCTTCAATTTCAAAGCCCGTTTCCGAAACCTTCAAAAATTCCGCCCTTTCGTTTTCAAAATGGACTGCAGCACAAAATTTTCTGCTGCAACATGGGATCGACTTGCTGCAAAGTTGTGCACCAATTTCTGGCCCATCTTTTGACACCAAAATCATTGAAATCTGTGGCCATCTGACCCACCGTTTGTCCTTTCACAGCAGCCGGTGAATGTGATTCATTCATTTCCCGAGCGCAAACTCACCATCTTTCTTGAAAGTCAATGGAGAGTGATTCCTTCGCCCTGCTTGGTTCCAGTAGCGCTCTCCCTGGAAACTCTGGGGGGGCACTGGGGGAGGCTCAGCATCATCCCCGCACGAAATGCCGCTCTTAACAGGTAAAAACGGTGCGTTTCGCTAATCTGTCGAAAGAGCGCTAAAAATTTGATGGCAAAATTTGATATCACATTAACCGGCTGGCAATGCAAACGCTTGAAATTTTGGTCATCTTGGGAAATCCATTGGGAAGATTTTTGTTGAAAAATATTCCGAACACAAATTATGTGACGTTCAAAACATTTCATGTTTTGCGGCCTCTCAAGCACCATTTTAAACATCAAAAATCGTTACTTTAATACCGGAGTGAAATCCCCCCGTTGGTTTCGAACTCAGTGCCCGGACACATTTTTACAAACCCTGCTGCGACTAGGTGGCGGAAAGCATTTTGTGCAAAAATGCTCGATTGAGGCCCTTCACTCGCAAGAAAAAAAATATAAAAGCTATCTGAACCTGACCTAACCCTGTCCCCTCGGAAAAGAGCAATGCTCGCTTGGGGCCTCGGCCTGCCATCAAAGTCACGGCAGGGTTTGTGAACTGGCTGCCCGGACGAAAGACGCAAATTCTGCCACTGAACAAAACGAGGCTTCTCCGATTCGCAAAGTTTAATTCATTGCAATCTTTTTCCTGCATGAGCAGTCGTGTGCTCTGTTCGATAAATAGGTCGGAAATAGATTTTTTTTTTAAACTGTGGAGTTCCCACTCTTTTCGTCAAAACTTTATTTGTCACACGTTTTTTTTTTTTCTAACAAAAATTTTCTTTCACGCACCGCCGTGCTCTTTCCCTTTTTTTATCACTCCAAAAACCCTTTTTGTCAAATTTCTCACCAGGGATTTGGACCCAACTTGGGATTTTGTGCACTGCCACTGACGGCCGCCGTGGGCCATCAGTGGCAGTGCACATGTCCGGATTGGGACGGCATCCCAAGCGGGGTTGCGGGTGAAAACCCCCGGGTATAGGTTTAGGGGTCGGAATTCCCAAAATGCTGGAGCTTGAGTATGAAAAGGTTTTTTCTCGAGTTCTCGAAACGGCATCACAACATTTCAAATCTTTAGTTCAAGAAAACTGTGGCGGATCCAACCTTTCGCCAGGGGCGCCTGGTGTTTTGAGGCCGGGGGTTAGAGGGGAGGGGTGGGAGAGCTACCCAGCGGGGCTCCAGGGGCATTGCCCCGGCAAGTGGTTCAGGGGGACGTCCCCATTAAAAAGCTGGAGTGTTTTGACAAAATCAGGTTCTCCATGTGGCATCTTGAGACACGAAAAAGTCACAGTTCTCCTTTTTTGTTAAAAAATTTTGAAAATCAGGAGTTCGCATGCAAACGAAGGCATCGCAACAGAAGTTCGCAGCGCAGGGCTGCGCAACTTCAACTGACCGAGAACTTCACAATATAGAGCATGCGAAGTTCATGCTTTAGAAGTAATATCCTTCATGTAAGTAATTAGCTTCATGCTTTAGAAGTAATATCCGAGATGTCCGATCTGAGGCCTATAAGTATTCTTCCATGCTTATCCAAATTGCCCGAAAGAGTTATGCACGAACAGATCAGCGGCTTCTTTGAGCAAGAGCACTTGTTTAATGCACATCAGTCTGGTTTCCGCCGTGGACATAGCACTACCACATTGCTGCTAAATCTAGTTGATGAAATTTCTAGAAATTACGACAACGGATTAATAACCCTGCTGATTTTACTGGACTTTTCAAAAGCTTTTGATTGTGTCATTCATGATGTTGTTTTGGAGCAGTTAAGGAAAAATGGACTTGCAGAGGTGGCGGTTAAACTCATATCAAATTACCTCTCAGATCGCCTTCAAATGGTTAAAATTAATGATGAAGCCTCCAACTAAGTGTGACAAAAGGCATACCTCAGGGAAGTATTTTAGGACCTTTTTTGTTCAATTGCTATGTAAGCAATCTAGCAGATTGTCTTAATTATTCTAAATATGAAGCCTATGCAGATGACATTCAATTGTTTTGTGCTGCGACTCCTGCTGAAATTGCTGACTTAATTAATAACATGAATGCAGATTTGAATGATGTTAGTGCTTACTCGGAAAGCATAGGTTTAAAATTGAATGGGGATAAATGTCAAACGATGTTTATTGGCTCAACGTCAGCGCTTGCTAAAATTGACTTGTGCACCTTACCACCACTCTCTATAAATGGAACCTTACTCCATTATGAAAAGTCAGTTAAAAGTTTGGGCCTCCATCTTGATCAGCATTTACGTTGGGATATACATGTTGCACATGTATGTAAATCGGTATATTTAAAATTAAGATCACTATATCGTTTTAAGCGTAGTCTTCCTAAAAATATTAAATCTAAACTAGTAAAGACGTTAATCTTGCCACTTCTAGATTACTGTGATAGTGTCTATGCAAATATCAGCACATTGCTGAGGAAGAAATTAGATCGAGTGCTCAACTCCTGTGTGAGATTTATTTTTAACATGCGGAAGTTTGATCATATCAGTGCTAAAAAAAACGAATTAGACTTTGTCACAGGCGAGCTTAGAAAGTTTCTTCACTATGGCACTATGATCTTTAAAATCAAACAGTCTGAAACACCTGGTTATCTTTTTGAAAAATTAGTTCTTCCTAACCATTCTTATGACACCAGGAGAAAGGACATATTTATTACACCGTCACATTCGACTGTTCAGTTTAAAAACTCTTTCTCATATATGTCTGGCAAGGTATGGAATGATATTCCCATTGGAATTAGAAGTAGCCAAACTGTCACGAGCTTTGTAAATAATTTGAAAACCCACTTGCTGTCAAAAGTGTAGTTTTTATACTTGATTTTGATACTTGTTCTTGCAGTTTTGTTTTATTTCTTTGTGAGCAAATGTTAGGTTGAAAACCAATTGTTAAATTGAACCTCGCATTTCCAAATAAAGACGATTATTATTATTATGCTTTGCTTTTGCGCCAGGCGGAAAACAGACTAACGCGGGCACCGACTGTGGGAACATCCCTTCATTCTTTGCATTGGTCGGCCGAAAGGGGTGACGGGCTTTACTAGTTGATTATATTTTTCAAAGTCACTTCCAAATCATGTGATGAAGTGGCTGAAATAACTACAGTTAAATCATCTGCAAATGCAACAGGGTATCCAACAGATGCAAGTAATAACAATAATTCATTAATATACCGGGTCTTTCGCAAAAAGTCGAACAAGAAAATGTATTTTTGGCCAAAACTGAGCAAAGTCCAGAAACTGTTTTCGTGATTTTCACGTTAACCGACCGCCTTGTGCATTGTGTACCTTTGGCTTGTCTTAAATCTCCACATCTCTTCACTCATTGGTCTGGAATCGACCTTGACGAGTTTGTGCTTCTGCTGTTGGCACGAGCAGCATTGCTTTCTCTTGCTCTCAACTTTTCTGGCTACCTGAAAAGTGAATTGCAGGGTGTCCTAAGAGTACGTTCTATGTTTTTTTCTGAGGCGGAGTTTTGATTTTTGGGGAACATCACAGCAACGGGATCCTGCGAGGAAGCAGCGCAGGTGACTCGTTCCTGTTTGTTTAACTGCTTTTACCGAATAGTGATTCATCTCCATCACACGGCGTCCGCTCAGTTTCGAAGCTTCATTATAGCCCACAAACGTCAAGACTGCCATCTTGCGGAGAATCACGGAATCGCCAAGTGGCAGAAATTCGGGCTCATCTGCGCTCATGCTACCGACGTCAACTTGAGCCACTACCTGCTGTAAGCGTATTGCCAACGTTGGTATTGCTTTGACGGTCGTGTCACAACTCGGCGCATGACGTTCACGTTTGCCCTCTCCATGTTTCTTTCCTTCCACACCCGCGCTCACCCGAGCAGGCAGCAGTTGTTCCTTCAGATCCGACCGGTGTCCAATGAAACTGCTTGCATCGAACAGTGAGTACCAATGGAACTACTGTCCAGTGAGTAAAGCACTGTTTATCGCTGACGGAGTCGTGTTTTGTTCCAAGTTGTTTGTCGAGCAATGGCACGTCTTTCAATTCAACAGCGTATCGACAAAATAAAGTGGGTTTATAAGTGCCAAAGTTTCGATGAGGTTGCGGTGACTTGGATTGCAAAGTACGGCGAGCCTGCGCCTGCCAAATCCACCTTCACTTACACAAGGCAAAAATTTGAGAGAGAAGGGACTGTTCTGGACCTCCATGAGGGACGCTCCGGTCGAAGTATCACTGTGTCAGTTCCAGCGATGGTTAGGGAGGTCTCTCAGGTCATCGAAGAAAACCCTCGATCTTCCTTGCGAGCAACTGCTGAGGCAGCCGGCACAAGCCAATCTTCGGTGTGGAGAATCAGCAAAGAGCTGGGACTGCGGGCCTCAACCACAACTCGTGCAAGCATTAAACGAAGACGATCCAGACAGACGTCTGGAATTTTGTGATCAAATTTTGGATCAACTTGGCGAAGATCCTCTTTTCCTCCGCAAAATCCTTTGGACAGACGAATCTTCATTTCGTCTGAACGGTACTGTAAATCGTCATAACTGCGTGTACTGGTCAAAAGAGAATCCTCACTTCACGATCGAGAAGGAACACAGGACACCGGGCGTATCAGTCTGGGCAGGAATCTGGGCCGGTGGAGTCATCGGGCCATTTTTCATTGAAGGAACACTAACAGGTGACAGCTATCTTCAAATGCTGAATGATAGGATCATACCAGCACTTCCGGTGGTGGATGAAGGCAGACTAATTTTCCAACAGGATGGGGCCCCGCCTCACTTCGCCGCACAAGTGCGTGGCCGTCTCGACCAGGTTTTTCCTGGTTCATGGATCGGACGGCGGGGTGCCATCGATTGGCCAGCCAGATCGCCAGACTTAACCCCTATGGACTTCTCTGTCTGGGGAATCGTCAAAGATTCCGTCTTTCAACCGCCGTCCGAAAACATCCAAATGCTTAGGCTAAAAATCCGAATAGCCTTCCAACAATTTACACCAGACTTGTGCAGAAGCATCTGCGAATCTGTCGAACGGCGCCTGCACGCGTGCATCAGTGCCGCAGGTCAGCAATTCGAACATCGATTATGATATGTTTTGCCTTGAATTCCGGAGCACCCTGCTGCCAGTTGAAGGTGAGATGTCTAAGTCAAACTGCATGCACAAACTTTTTATTCATTTACCCAAGGCATCACTAAAACTCTGTTTTAGTGATGCCTTGATTTACCGAACTTCGTCCGTCGATTGATTCGCATTGCGAGATCGTTTCTCGTTTCTCTCGTGGCGAGGCTGCAGCAGTCGAAACGTGTATGCATCTCTCGCCACGCAATTCACGAATATCTACACTTCACACCTGCATGATACTTGTCTGGACAAAACAAAGCTGTCCAGGCACTTGTGTTGGACCTTTTTTTGATTTCCCTGAACCAGCGCTTGGGACTTTGATTTTGGCCGTCGTAAATCGCAATTTCTTGTTCGACTTTTTAAGAAACACGGTGTATACAACAAAAAGCAAAGGCCCTAAAATACTCCCCTGTGGCACCCCCCGTCCCAATGACGACTGCTTAGAGTAAGAAAGCCCACTCTAACCCTTAAAAATCTCTCATTTAAGTATGTGTGCATCATATCTAATGGCACTCCACGAACTCCATATCGATAGAGCTTATTTAACAAAATCTTATAATCAACAGAATCGAAGGCTTTCGAAAAATCAACCAGAAGAGCCACAGTGTGTTTTCCTTCATCCAGCTCTAATTTTACCCTGTCAACAATGCCAGTTTGAGCATCGAGAGTGGATTTCTTGGGAAGAAAGCCAAATTGATGTTCGGACAATAGATGATTTTCCAGAAGAAAAAAAAAAGAGGCAGGCGGTTAAATATTAGCCGTTCAAAAACTTTACTGAGAGCAGGAAGCAAACTAATAGGTCTGTAGTTATTTGAATCTATCGTGTCACCTTTTTTAAAAATGGGAATAATCGTAGCCTGTTTTACTTCATGTGGAAATTTAGCTGTTTCAAAAATGAGATTTGCAACATGACAAATTGGATTAGCAAGTATATCAGCATTTCGCTTAAAAAGTTTAACTGAAAGTCCATCTGGGACTGCAGCTGAGTCTCGCAGTGACAAAATAACTTTTGAAATCTCACATTCTGTGCAGGGAGTCAGGTAAATAGTTTTTTCAGCAAATGCTAAGTCTGAAAGTTCTTGTGTTATGTTGTATGCACTACCAGAGAAACCTCTAGTAGGTAAGCTTAAAAAGGTGTTTAATAGAAGATCGGCAACCTCAGTTTCATTCGTCGTCACTAACTGCATAGCGTGCTTCAAGACAATTGGTGGCCTTGGAGTCGGAACCTTATTAAGCACTTCATCAAACACCTTCCATATTCTCATGGGAGAGGAGGCCGTTGTTAGTCTTTGCTCAAAGTACCTGTTTTTTAGAACAGATATTTTTGTAGTTATGCCATCCTCTAAAATTTTTATTCTATTCAATAATGAAAGATGATATGGTTTTCGCCGAAGTTTAGACTTTAAATTTCCACATCGAACCATGTCTTCAGCAAGTGAAGGAGTGATCCATGGGGTTAGTAATAATTTCTGTGACTTCTTTGAATGCTGTTTAATCGGTTTTAAGGAAAATTCTTGAGAAAATCTGAGCTCATCAGTCAGAACCTCGCATGCTTTCTGACTATCGACAAGAGATAATACATGCTGCCAGTCTACATAATTCAGAGATGCACGCAGCACACTGAAATCAACATTGAAAAGAGATGGTTTGCGGATATTACCAGTGTCTTCAATAGGGATGTCATCTGCCACTGACAAAAATGTTGGCCTATGATAGATATTGGGTAGTTGATCACACCAGACATACATTCACTATACACCTGTCTATTCGAAAATATCAAGTCAATCAACGATGAACTAGACTTGGACACTCTTGTATGGTCATTAACTACCTGACAGAATTTAAAACTCGCTAAAGTAGACATAGGGGCCTAAGCAACAAAGAAGCAGGACGCATTTTGGAAAAATCAACATAAAAATCTCCAAGAATATGTGCTACTTGATAAATTTAGTTGTGACACAAATATTTCAAACCGATGGCAAAAATCTCCAATCGGAAAATTCGGGGCTTTATACACAGCAACTACCTGGATGTCCATTGCATTTTTCTCAATTGAGTTATAACAAAAATATGAATACAAGCCGCCTCAATTCCCCCCTCACTGGTCAAGGAAGACGTAGATATCTGGGAAAAGGCAAGTGATTGATCAACAAATATTGCAACACCCCCACCCCTCCTGGCTTGGCGATTGATAAAATAAGATGCATATCCTGGTATTTGAAGATACGGCACCTGACTATCATGGGCCCAAGTCTCAGAGACAACAATCACAGTTGGCTTAGTACCCAGCAGGGATAGAAGAAGTTTTAAAGAATTCAAATTTTTGGGTAAACTACGTACATTACAATTCACAAGAGTAAATGACTTATCAGGAATCAAAGCTGCAAAAGATACTGGGTTACAAACACAGGTGTGAAGTCTTGGTGGCATTTTCCATACTGCACAATGCATAACCGAATTAAAGGTTTACAGAGAGTGAAAAAACATCAAGTGTTATAATATAAATCGAGCTCAGGTAACAGACTTCAGTTTTTCCAAGTCTGCGACCGAACCAACTGAGTATACTCGAGAGCCCTCCAATTTCCTCAGTAGAATGCGGCAATCAGAAGTCCATATGAATTTCCAGTTGTACTTTATCTTGAACTCCATTGATGCACGAAACAGTTCACCGCTTTGTTTAGTTAGATGCTCAGAGACCAAGACATGTGTATTAGGACAGTTATCGAATCCCATATCATGAAGGCGAGGTCGCTTCTTCCTCAGCTTTGCCAAGAAAATGTTCTTAACATCTCTCGATACAAATCTTGCAATAACAGATCTGGATCCATTTCCATTAGGTGCTCCTAAGTAGTGAGCCACATCAATATGAGCATCGTAGTTGAACGGCATATCAATTTGGGCTGCTATCTTTGACAGCAGAAGCCGCATAGGATGAGGATCATCAGAGCGATTGATGAAAGGAACACCTTTTATGATCAAATTGTTTAAACGGAGATACTGCTCCATGGATCCACTCGATGTTTGCAGCTCACTCATTCCAGATGTTAATTCCTTTATATCATCACGATTACGTGCAATATCGGTCGAATTTGCCTTGACGTTTCCATCAAGTGTCTTCAATTCCGAACGAAAAGCATCAAACACATCAGACATGTGAGCAATGGATGTCTTAAGTTCAGTTTGGTCTTTTGAAAGAGTGGTAAGAGTGGAGCTAATATTCCCACAACTAGAAATGAACTTGTCCAACTTGTTTTCCATCCTTCCAATCCTCAAATTTGTGCTTGAAGCTTCAGAGATGTCTGAAGCTCCAGATGGGCTAGTTAGTGGAGACACTGCACTTCCACCATCGGATCTAGGACCAGTAGATTTTTGACAGTTCACACAGAGCCATGCTGGAGAGTTTGGTTGGCTCAGTTGATCGAAATCTACATCGGACAACTTGGTGCAGCGTCGATGAAACCAAGAGCTGCATACATCACATGAGATAGCTGGCCCTCTTTCTCCAACTTTTTGTCGGCAGCCTCCGCAGAGAGTTGACTGACTATTGCCCTTCATTTTGACGTCAGCGATTGAGCAATCATTCAGAAAAACAAACAGTCCTAGAGATGAGACCTAGTCCTATGAGTGGTGGCCAAATACCTGAAACCCTAGCTGACCACTCACTCAAAGAAACAATGTTTCACATATGATGACATTTGCTGTCATATGTGAGAACTTGCTGTTCTCCATTGACGATTGCCTCGTGGCATAATAACCTGCTGAAAGCAGCGTCTGATACCTATACCTATACCTATAATGCTTTTTGGCCGGAGTCCCGAGTGCGTGCCATAACTGCAAATATCATTATTTTGCTCGAGGTTAGGTTAGGTAAGGTTAGGTTAGGTTAGAATGATGTACACTGACGTAACTACAAGCAAAACACAATTTATTTCGAGCCAATTGGCAGGAAAATCGACTTCGGATGACGAAGGAGTGTATAGACAGACGCAGTGAAACAAAAACCATCGGGCGGAGACGGCGGCGGCCATTTTGAAATTTGAAGATGGCTGACGACGGCGCATTCTTTTGTTTTTTTTTTTTTCAAAAAGGAAAGCGCGAGAGACTCAAGACTCAAGTGAGGTTTGCGGCTTTTTTTCGCCAGAATGCGATCGCGACCTCGAATTCCAGTTTTCATTTATTTTTTTTTTTGAAAAGCGCGGCAGTGTTTTTTTTATTCAGTATTTTTTGTTCCAAAAATGAATTGGATTCGAAGCGATTTTCAAATCCTTTTGTCCAATCCGAATCCTGAGTTGCTCGAATCCGAATCCTGTCGAATCCTGACGACCTCGAATCCGAATCCAACTCAAATCCGGATTCGAATTTCGAATCCCAAATTTTGGAATCCGATTCCTGGTTTCGAATTCGAGCTCGAATATACACCCCCAAATCGCAGAACACCATCCTCCCTTTTCCAGCGTTGCCAAGCTTGCAATTCACCCTGCAATATGTTTCCGTTTCACCAGCAGGAGAATGCAGTCCAGATCCAGAAGCTGAAGATCTTGAAGTCGGGGTGTTCATGATGGCATGCAGAGCTCAGGAGGAAACTTGGGGAAACGGAAAGGACCAGAGAATGGTGGAGAGGAGACAGGTGAAGATCGAAAATTTGCCCAGAACAAATACAATTTGAGAGAAAGGGAGAAAAATCGAAGCAAGGAACAGAAAAGAAAATGACAAATCAAGAAGAATGAACAAAATCATCGGAGCACGCACCAAACCACGAAAAACAGAAGAGGAGAGCGACTAATGTTCTCGTTCGTCATCGCAACTCTGTTTTCCTGTCGGCTTCAAATAAATTTGTGATGTTCTTGTGGTGATATTCACGCCACAGCACATCATTCGGTCTAACCCATTCAAACCTAACCTCACCTAACCTCAAATGCAAAATATGATATTTGCAGCCTTCGCACGCACTCTCGACTCCGGCCAAGATGCACAGGGAGTATACAGAAATTTTAAAGTTGCCCGAAGGATATGGAACTGCTTTTTTTAATTTGTCTTCCTGTCGATACTCGATTGCATAATTTTTTTGGCCACGAACGGGTGGCTGAATTTTGAGCATTGTTTCGATCCCCCTCCAGCGTAGAGATATGAGAGGGACATCTGGTTCGGGATTCGGGGCTCGGAATGGAATCGGAACGGAACTTCCCAAAATTCCGAAAATTCGGAATTCCGAAAAAGGCGGAATTTTGGAACATTTCGGAATTTCGAAAAATCGGAATTCTGCCGAAATTTTCGGAAGTGTGAAAAGTTGGCATTTTTCCTGCTGTTCGAAGTTCGGTTTGGGCAGAATTGTTCCAAAAATCGGATTTTTTCAAGATCTCCATTTTGTGAAGGGTCCGAAGGGCCTTTTGTTGCATTATCGCAACGCCAAAAAATGCAGAAATAGCCAATAACTGATGGAGATTCCGATCCCGTCAAAAATTCCGATCCGACCTTGCGAAGTCCGATCGATCCCGGATCAATGGGAGATATGGCGCTTCACGAAACAAGCGAATTACGCGGAACCACAGGTTAGGTTAGGTTAGGTTGGGTAAAGTTGGGTTTGATAGGGCTGGAAAGGTTGGGTTAGATTAGACGAGGGCAGTTTAGTTTGGGGTTTGGGATTCGCACTGTAGCCTCAGTTCGCAGATTCCGCGTTTAAGAAGGACCCCGCCTTGGGCAATTTTCCGCCCAATTGCACGAGTTTTTTTGTTCGCAGGCGGGAAAAATTGTTGGCAAATTGGGCAACTTTTGTCCAAGATTCTTCTTTTCTTTGGCATGATTTCAGCATCCAAGTGTTTGTTGTTGGATTTTTGTCCGGTACTTTTTTTCTCTTCTGTGGCAGATTTTCTCAGGAACCAATCCAGATTGTCTTGCTTCGACAGCCGTGCCCCGATCCCTTGCGCTGAGCCCTTGTGCCGCCGACAACATGTCAAATTTTGACAGACTGAAATTTTGACTGCCGAAAAGAAGGCGTAAACCTTACTTGAGTCTTGAGTCTTGACACAAGGCGAACCATTCCCCCGTTGTGGTGCACTGGAAAGGGGAAGTTCTCATCTTTGTCCGACCCTCGTGGCGCAGTGGTTAGCGCGTCGGACTCGTAATCTGAAGATTGCGGGTTCGAATCCCAGCTGGGACACGAGATTTGCCGTGGCACTTGTGTGTGCATCCTCCTTCGGCGAGGCACGGTAAATGAAATTTGCCATGGCACTTGTGTGTGCATCCTCCTTCGGCGAGGCATGGTGAATTCGGTCGGAAAGACAGACTTAAGTGGCCAGTCTGTTAGTCCTTCGGATGGGACTTTAAGAAGGAGGTCCCGTGTGTAGCATCGCACTACGCACGTTAAAGAACACCTAGCTCCAGGTCCAAGACAGAGGCCTGGCAGGTTACATGAACACAGAAGCCACTTGGTATCACCCGCCGATACTCGACGTCGGTTCCTGCGGGTTGGCTGTGCCATAATACCGGCAGTATCGGCAGTTGTGACTGAGGTCTTGGGACCTGGAGCGGTGGGTGCTGTTGCGATTGCCCTCGGGAGTATGCCGGTACCTCGCCGGGACCCTTGATTGGGTGCCTGGAGCGGTGGGTGCTGGAGCAGCTACTCTCAGGTGACACTTGCCAGTACCTCGCCGGGACCATGGCTGACGACACAACAAAAACATGAACGGTCGGACCACCAGCCCAAGGCTATCTGTCCATAAGACCCAAAGAAGAAGAAGAAGAAGAAGAAACTTTATTTCATTTGGTTCCTTTCTTACATTTCTTGTTTCTTGTATTTCTTTTCTTTTTATTCTTTTTAAAGGCTGCCTCTTTTGAGGTTGCTTTGCTTCCTTCCTTCATCCTTTTTTCTCGTTTCTTTTTTTTCTCCTGTTTTAGAATGTCAAGGTGAGCAGTTGGATGAACTGTGGTGACGGATGTCTGATGAGCTCGGGAGATGACGCGGAGTGAAGGACGAGGGAGGTGTTGGTGATGACGATAACCTAGCCTGGAGGATGATTGATCTGACGCTGAGCCGATGAGGAAGGATTTAGCCAAGATTCAGAGCTAAGTTTTTCTGTTTCTCTTTCATTCATTTTTGTCTTTCTTTTTAGGTAGGTAGGTAGGTAGGCCTAACTTTAACTTATCTTGGATTCCAGGGCAAGAGGAGCTTTGAACATGTTTGTGAAGGAGCAGTCTCGCTGTGGTATTTCTATAATGTAGGTTGGATTTGTGTTGCGCTGGGGTTCTGTGAGTGAGTGAAATGTGTTTGTTTATAGGTATATAGGTATAGGTATCAGACGCTGCATTACGCAGGTTATTATGCCACGAGGCAATCGTCAATGGAGAACTGCAAAGTTCTCACATATGACAGCAAATGTTTTTCAATGGTGTTTTGTCTTTTTATTCGAGAGTAAATTTTGGGTTGTGGGTTTTTGCCGAAAAGAAGGCATCATACCTTACGTCTTGTCTTGTCTTGTCTTGTCCAATTCAAAATGTTCTGACAGATGTGTCTGTCACAGTGGCTCAGTTGGTTCTCTGGTCTGACTCCAAATCCGAAGGTTGTGGGTTCGATTCCCGCCACAAGTCGGAATTTGTTGGTTGGGTCATGCTCCATTCTGGCTGCAGTGGCAGAAAGGGAGACTTAGTGGCAAGTCTTCTAGTCCTTCGGAAGGGACTTTAAGAAGGTGGTCCCGTGTGCAATTCACCATGTGCACGTTAAAGAACACTTAGTCCGTCCAAGAGTGGCGGCAAGTTACAGAAACATAATAAAGCCACAGACACATACAGGGGTACCGAACACCAGTGTGGGTATGGTGAATGATTGGTATGAATGGCGCCAGAGGAAGGCCCAAAGTATGAATGGGTTGATGTGGGCGAAAAGAAGCCCTGGGGAACACCCCGAAAACCTTACACAAGTTTAAAGTTTTTAAGTTTAAAGTTAGATAGGCACCGTGATCTTCCTTTCTGATGATTCCGGACGGGAGGGGCGACGGTTGGACAAGTTGTGGAGGGGGATGATCTGACGCTGAGCAAATTTCAAAGCAAAAATTCAAAGCTAAGTTTTTCTGCTTCACTTTCATTCATTTTTGTCTTTAGGTAGGTAGGTAGGCCTGACTTAAACTTATGTTTTGCTGTGTGGTTCAAGTTTGAGTTGGGCTAGATAGTGGTTAGAAGTGGCCTTACGTCTTGTCTTGTCTTGTCCCAAAATGGGGAACAGAAAAATAAAAAACATTTTCATGTGATAGAAGGCAGTGATAAACAATTTGACGGAGCAGTGTCAGTTCAGCATGCATCCCATTGAAAGGTTTGTAACTTGTGATGAAACCCACTGTATTGTTGGTCTAAAACAACCTTTACAACCGGATGGAAAAGGATGTCATCTGAAGGAGCTGGATTTCAGTTGTTACGAAATTGACGACTGCACATTTCTCAGTGAAGTGAAGGGACGTCGAAATTGTCCAAAGTGCGGGAGATCAAGAATGTATTTCTGCTACACCTGCTTCCTTCCACTTGATGATATCAGAGAGAGAATACCACATCTGAAGGTAATTGGTGCAGCATCGCAGTATTGCTATATTTTTTGAACTATGTGACTGACCTATTGATGAGAATAACAATAATTGGAAGGCTCTGTCAGCTCTGTGCAAATGCAAACTTAGCATATGTATGTACCATGACTCAGTCCAGACTTGAAATCAGTGCAAAACCTCTGCTTTACAAAGTCAGACTTGTTGGATGCAAGTCTGAAAGACCTACACAGCCTGCACTCGGAATTTTTTTTTTTTTTTAAACAAATAGCAAGGAAAAGGTGAGGAAATATGATACTTGCATGCAGGCATGCATCTCAAAGTTCGTGGGAACATCAGCTAAATTGGCGGACTTGTCATTGGAGCAAAAGGTGTCATCCCGAAGATGTCGGAGCAATTCCTGAGACGCATGGTTGAAGACTGAAGTGGATGGATCAAGAAGAAATCCAGAGGACTGCTCTTGTGGAATCAGCCAAAATTCTGCAAACTTTTTGTGATGCTTGAACTATTAGAAAGAAGTTAACCGGTCAAGCCCGAGCGCCGTGCATTTACGTCCGCAAAAAAAACAAACTGCGTACGAGCGACGTAGATACACGTCAAGATCGGCATGATATGATTGTACGGACGACGTAAATAAACGTCGGCATGGGTATTCCATTTTCAAGGGATTTGAATTTAATTACGTAATATCAGCACCACTCAAAAATATTCACAGCCGGAACGAGGAAAAATCAGCGATTTAGCAGACGTTTATTCCGCCAAAATCGGTCCAACCGTTTTCAATCAGCGCACTTTTCAAATTTCCCGCTTTTTTTCTCTCAAGTTCCCGTTTTGGCGCCTTTTTACGCGATCGCGCGACATCTGCCGCCCGCCGAAATTTGAATTTTCGGGCAGTTGAAAGACGCGCGAATCAGCCGACGCTTGTTTCACGTGAATTGTTGCATTCGTTCAGAAATGGCGTTGCATTGAAGTTTCCGGTTTTTTCCAGTTTTTGCTCAATTTTGATGCGGTTTGAAGCGTTTTGTGGGTATCTTGGCTGTTTTTTTTGTGCGGAGGTGTTTTTTTTTTGTTGAAAACATTAAATTATAGGCGATTTTAATGACACAGAGCAGAAATCTGGCTTGAGTGAGCGGGAAATGCATGCATTTCCGATTTTTCCGTTTTTCGAATATCCTTGCAGATTTTTTTTATTCCGTCACGGGCGACATTCCGTGTTTCCGAAACGCGCCGAAAAACGTTTTAAACCCAGAATTCGCAATTTCGGGCTTGACCGGTTAAGCGTTCGAGTTTACGATTCGTTATCATCTCTTTGCTGGTTAATGTTTTAGTTATTTTAACTGGGACGCTATCTGTTATGTCAAAATCACTGCCGATGACCAACATCATGGTTGGGACGTGTGAATCTGTCCTGGACCATCTCGCCAATGAATGTAGGTACATGACAATGGCTTTCTAGTTTTCAAACCAGAAAAAACATGTATCGGCAACGAGAGGCGCCGGCACGCCGGGAGAACCGCCATGCATCATGTCGATGCTGTGGACAGCCAGACACTTGTAGAGATCCTTCAACACGTTTTCGGAAGGTGTCCACACAATCACACTGGGCGCAATTATAGACATAACTACGTAGGTACCTACCTTCGGGACAGACTTTTGAAAAAATTGGCCTGCATTGCAAATTGGAGCAGGACTTTAGTTCACAACCTAGTTCACACCCTAAACTTACCTACCTAATAAATTTAAGATTATTTTGAAAATAAATTTCAGAATGTCAAAAGTTCTCATTTTTCAACACAACTGCCTTCTTAAAATTTGACTGATTTGACTGACTGCGTTCTGTTCTTGAATTGTGTGCATTTGGCCCGATGTCCCGTTATTGCTGCCAAGTTTATATCCCATTGTTAATCTTCAATGATGAGGCACTGTCATGTTACCCTTGACCTCGAATGTCGCTGCTCAGGTGCATTATTTTCTTACAGCTGCATTCCCCATTGCCAATGACACTCAGCCTCAACTCAAAAGCCAGTTCAATTTTGCTGATGGATGCCTCCTTCGCAACAATGGAAATGAATGAGCATTGTGCATGGAAATAAAAACTTTGCGGCAATTCCATCTTCGAATGATCTGAGTTGAAGCTTGTGAGTGGCCATGTGGAATGCAGGAAATAATTTGGAAGCCACCAAGATGCCTGTACATATGTCTACTCAGCTGTCTTGCCATAGGTATCTTCTTTGCTTTTCCATCCCCAATAACAATCCCACCCCTCCAAGCTTCCTGTGTCAATCGATGTGATCAAGCATCCTGGTGAATTGGATAGTAAAAGCACAGCAGTACATGCTGCTATATTGGCACCTGATCATGTTCGAATCTACATCCATCCAGAGATGCCGAATTACAGCAAAGAGGAACAGGTAATTCCATTCATAACGGGACCTACTGTGCAGTGGTCGCAGGTTTATTCTCTATTTGTGTGTTTCCCCAAAACTGTTTCCTTCCTTATTTTTGCTCTTTTGCAGTGCAAATAAAAGTGCCAGGTTGCAGAAAATTTTGAGAAATAGTATCATATATTGCATCCTTTGTGAAAAAATGGTTGCTTTAATTTCTTGAGTCTGTTTTTGCAAAATCTTACCTAGTCCTTTGCCTCAGTGCTGATAAATTTTGGGGGAGGGTGTGAAGATTCTGATTCCTAACCCAACTGTTTGATCTCCCCATCCATCATCCTGGAAGGTTCCATGCAGATGTAGTTCAACGGCCTGCATGGTGTCCTGCAGGGGTGACATTGAGCCACACCACAACCACCTCAATTCTCGAGATTTTGCACCTTACAACTTCTTCCTCTTCCCTGCTCCAAGGAATCATCTGTGTTGGAAACCATTTTGGTTTCCACGGGAAACTAACACTGCTTTCACGATTACAAATCGAGATGTGGCTTTCAGAAATTTCTTTGATGGACAACCAAACAAAACCTGTCGTTTTCCAGGGAATCCATTTCTCAATGAACTGTGCTTTCTGCTGTCGGTGCATTTAAAAATAATTTCTATGAAAAGTGGCAATAGAATTACCTATTAAGTTTGTTTTCCTCACAGGGGGCCTATATAGGCCTATGCATTTTCCATTTGAGGAAAAGGATTCCAAAACATCATTTTTTTGCTCTTGTAGGTGATACCTACAGGTACCTACAGGCGATAGGTACCATACAAAATTGCAAACACATAAAATGGGAAATCAGCATTTACCATTTCTGGTGAGGTGAGCGAGATGAAAATGGGCAATATTATTCCGCCACTTCCTTATAGCCTACCTATTCCTTTTTTTTTATTTTTATTTATTTCTTTTTTAGTTTTTTATTTATAGGTACATTTTTTTTAATTTTTTGTATTTTTTATTGACTTCCTTGGTATTTCCTTATCTGGTTTCAGATTGTGCTTGTTTTTCCTGACAAGTCTTCTCTCTCCTTGGATGAGCTTGTGGAACGGTGCAGCAGGTCTGATCATGCCGTTTGCATAATTGCTTTATCAATTTGTTTTTAACTTGTTGGTCTAATAACTCTTTTTGTCTGCGGAGATCTACGGGCAATTAATTCTCTTTAGGATTCGTAGATTTTTAATCCATAGGTAGTTTGTGTGGTTATTATCTGTTTCTGAATAACATGTGGTATTCTGAGGTAAATACCATAATTGAGGTGTTCAATGGGTCAAATACAATGGTGTATGTGACCCAATAAATTTATCTTTGGCAGTCCTTCCTGGTGGAAGAGGCAGTTACCTATCTTGCTAGGACAAGATCATTCCATTGGCTGAGCAGGGAGGAATTTGCATTTTTGTAAATCGGCCGAAAGGATTGTCATCAGCTGCACATTTCACTGTGCGATCAAAATCAGCTGTCCACCATTTTTGTGTTATTTTGCTTGTTCAGTCTCGCCAGAATTCCAAATAACTTGCTGTGTTGCTTTCTGTTTTTGAGGTCAAAGCTGCATCTCTCTCTCGCCGGCGGATAATTTTATCCAACGAAAACGTTTTCTTGTTGCTAGAATGTTTTCTCTGTTTGAGCAAATCTCCACACTGTCTATTTCAACCAGGGTACTGTTTGCAAGGGGTGCTTACCCCCTTGCAACAGAAGAAAAACATTTCATGCAGAAATAAAACATTTCAGACACATGAAATGTTTTCCCCCAGGTGAAAAACATTTCATGCAAAAATAAATCATTTCAAACCAATAATACGGGTATGTTATCCCTCCAGTTGAGGTTCCCCCCCCCCCCACAGGAAACCTTCCAACAATCGGGTACTGATTTCAGCCCTTTACGTAGGCAGCTGTTTGGTGGCAAATTGTGCCGTGTATTCCCAATTGCCACTCGCATGCAGCTTCGACACGATTGCCAATTCAGCAAATGGATGCGTCATTTGCAAAGATGGAAGAGTTGTGCTGAAAAATAAAATTCCGGAATGCAAATTTGTGCACAAGATTAACTAGGTATGGAGTTGGGAGCTGAGTGTGAATGACAATGGCCCGGTTTCTCAAACGAAGCTAACGATGATCACCGTTCAAAATTCAAAGCCCGATGAATCATCAAGCGCAGATCAAATTCATGCAAAAGTTATCAGTGGCTTCAAGTAGATAAATGTTGTAGGCCTATGTCATTGTTTGTTGGGAAGGGCAACAATTTGTGTCGTTTATGGAACAAATTAAAAGAATCCACAGGTTAAAATTTTGATCTTCGTTTAAGAAATTGGACAAATGTGGCCAAATGTGTCTCAGCGAATGTGTCTCAACTGGTCTCAGCCCAACAATGCATTTCATTTCAAATTGCACCCATTCCAATTCAGATTTGGAGTTTCATATTTTGGTTGGTAATATTGCAGCCATTTGTCTCATTTTGGAACTATTTTCATGATTATTTGCAGTACTGATCAGGTGGCTGAGAGTCATTCAGGTCATGTTGGTGTTGGATTCCACTTAGACAGGGTTATTTTTGTTGACAGCACTTGGGCCCAGTCTGCAAGGATCGTAAATGATGCCAGATTAAAAGGTTGGTGTTTTCACTTAGGAAACTAACAGATTGATGAGATTCTATCGTGGAAGTCGGGCATTGAAACTGTGTGATTTGGTTGAATTACTGGTGCGAAATGGTTGTTGGGCTCAATTTTAATGTCAAACAGCCCATGTTTTTTTTTTTGTTTTGATTATTTGCATTTAGATTTCATTTTTACAACATCAATTTTACGAACAATACAAACATTCATTTGCAAAGCAGGAAAATGGAATCAAATCAAATGGTGGCAAAGTGGTGAAAGAGCAACCAAACTTACAGTGGATAAGGTATTCCATGCAGCACTCACTCATCATGATTGCAAGAATAGATGAATCACCGTCAGCCATCGTTACTCAGCGAATTGTATCAAGTAGCCATGTTGAGTGTTGTAGCACAATAAAATTTGCACAGAAGGCAAAGCAAGTACAACGGCAAAGCCGTAGGAACAGACCCTAAAAGCAATGGTGAGTCAGAGTTGCATGGGCAACCCAACCACGAGTTTGGAAAGAGTAAAGAGAAAAGAAGCCATTAGTGAAGAAACCAATTAGTGAATGTCAAAAGAAAGAAAGGAGAAACCATTGTGACAAAATTAGTGTCTCGTAAGACCTTAACAGCGGAGAGACCAACGCGTGGCCAGCGCCAACACCGAGTCGCGAGCCAAAACCTTTAGCATTGATGGTCATCCCAATCAGTGGCGGATCTGGCACTTCGTGGCGGGGTGAGCCCCAGAGAGTGAATAACTTTCTACTTCTGGAGATCTCCATCCCTGCTTGTGGATGAACGAGTTCCATGAAAGTCGAGATATTTTGCAAACTCCCATTCATTATGGGGTGCAAAATTACGGTTACTCCGTAAAATTTATCAAAAAGAGACATTTTCCCCGAGAAGGAGGCCGTTGCCCCCTGCTCTCCACTGGATCTGCCACAGACTCCAAGCTTCAAGTGAGTTCCACACACTTTGGTTGAATAATTATCTCAGGAATGGCCGTCTGTAAAAACCACCAACTGGTGAGTGGCTTTTTGCATCACAATGTTATGTGATCTGTCATTGGTTTTTGTTCTTGCTCATGATGTCATGAACAAGTGATCCTATTTTGGATGGACCCCAGAAGAGGTACCTATAAAGAAGTGGCAAGTTTTGATTGGCTCAAAGGATACCTCGTAAAACCCCCTTAACAACGGAGTTATAGTGAGTACCAAGTGGGTTGAAAGGTCTGCAAAACTTCCAGCTTGGCAAACTTAGAAAACGTATTGTGGCAACTGAGTTACTTGTCACATGCATGTAAAAAAATGTGTCTGTTCAGATTGTGGCTAAAACATGCTGCAGGAATGACAGATCCTCTTTCATAACCGTGATCAAAATCTGACACCTCTAGAAAGCTTTGTTGCAATCTGACACTTTAATTTCTACAGCCGGCATGAGAGTAAAAAGCAAGTAAACACACTTTTGGAGGCAACAGGGGAAAACGCGTGCTGTGAGAACATAAAATCCCTCGCTGATCTTTGTTTCAATAGCCTCGTGGTCGAAGCTGTCAGTGGGGGCTTATTGAAAGGGATATTAGGCTGTTTTTCACTATACCATGCCTTGAGGTTTATCTCTTGTGCTTTTTATTTGCCCACAGATATTCCACGTTTGGAATTAACTCAACGTGAGACCCTATTTTGGCGACCTCAGTTGGGACAACCTTCCACATACCTCGCAACGATAGAAGCTATTCATCAGTTTCTTATCGAATACGACCAGCTTATTGTTAAGCAACGGACGAATTCGCTTCCACTGGAAGACGTCACGAGCTGTGGTGTTGTGCGCAGTTGTGCTGTAAAAGACTGCGGAATAAGTGTGAATGATAGCAAGGGATTTATGCAGCAGCCCGGCAATGATTCCTTTTGTGGAAGAAATCTCCAAAGGATATCACCCACTCATGAATATGATAATATTTTGTTCTTTTTCAAGTTCTTTTTTCAGAAAATTCAAGGGGTTTACAGTACTCTTTCACTTTCAGAGCCAGATTAAAAGAGATTTCTTTTTTTTATGAAATTGGTGTTATTTGCATTTAACTTGGATGCCTGCTTCTCTTGGTATTGGCTGTCAAAGCCAAAGAATTCGAGTTACCATTCCTAATACCTGCCCTGTTCACACAGAATTACTTTGCTTTCACAAAATGCCGAAATGCCAACATCACTAAACACCCCTGAATATCCTTGCATTGGGAAGCCCTTGTGAAATGAATGCCAGAATTTCGGAAAGGTGACAAGTGAATGCCAGCTTAGCCTGGGTGGTTGGTTTAGCTGTCGACATTTCTAATGTGACAGATGTCAGATATCCCACATTTCGATCCCTAAGGTTGCAAAATATTTTCGCGTTGTAAAAAATAATTTTTGTGCCATTCTAATATTGAAAGAAACATTCATTGTTTCAGCCGGTATGGTTGGGTTATCTGTCCTTGCATCTAAATTGTTTTATTTTTTGCATGATTATTTAAAAATTCACACGAATGGCCCATTTTTCCTTGACAGCAGTGTTTGTTTAACCCAAATCGTTCTCCACCATTGGGGAGATCAAAAGATTTCACTATAGGTACGTGTTCATGTTTTTGCTTCACTTGTCGTTTTGCCAACAGGCCGATGTTTTGCACTGCAAAAGAAAGGATAGCTGAGTGCTTTTAATTTGGATTCAACAGCACGGAGAAAGGTGCCTTTCTAACACAGTACTTCAGTGTCTACCCAGGCGCCATTTAGAATCAATGGCAACAGAAACAATGAGCCACAGAAGACATGAGATTTGCTGAATGCTGGGAACTTCATCAAGCCCTCTGGAAATTGGGTGACCCATGAAAAAGCCCAAACCTTGGAATTTCACCCATATTCCAAGAATTTTGGTGGACCATTTTTTTAATGTATGGTGGACATTCCAGAATCTTCCACGCATGGAAGGTCTGTGCAGTCGATAGTTCAGGCTACAGTAGAACAGCAGATATCCACTTTATATGTTTATTCAAATTAATTTTCCAAATTATTCAAACAATTGGAAATGCTGTGCCAACAATACAATAACAGTCGGTTCCATTGCCATAACACGAAAGAAACATGATCAAGAATACAATACTACAGATATGAATTCGTCGAGGATAGCACGCACGTAAGTCAAAGTGATAAACAATAAAACTTTCAGTAATTGTGGCCTGTATAATTTTCCCTCACAGTGCAACTACGATGTCATACTAAAACATCCAAGTGGCACTAGAGGAAGCAATGAAAAAAAAAGACCAAATCAAACGACAGTTGCCGTTTCGTTGGTACCCCCAACGAAACCTGTGACCGATGCAAAAATGAAAGAAGAAAAGAGACACCACGCAGTCTACCGAGTATCGATTATCAGAAGCATTCAGAATTTATACAGACATTGCGTCGAACCCAGCCACAAAAAAAGTATGCAGACAGGCTAGCAATGTTAACCAACTGCAACCACCTTTATTCGTCACTCTCATCTGAAAAGGCACTCTGAATACATAAAATCACAAAGGGTTTCTATTTTCATCCTGCTCGGTGCTTTTTAAATTGAGTTCATGCGAAAGAGAAATTAAAGTTTCAGCATTTGCAATGCTGCACTCGATTTAATATTCCCGATGAAAGCTCTTTCGCTTCCATGGCAACTGCACATGAACCATCTTCTAAAGTATTCATTTGTGTAAGCATGTCATCAGCTGAACATTGGAGAAATTTTAATGTCTGCACCGCAATAATGTCACAATTTTCATTATTGCGGTCCCCGTGTTGGAAAGATTAAAATTCTTTACATCTGGGGTACCACAGGTGGCCAAATTCAACACGACTGTGGGGCTGCAATGGAGAAGGCTCTGTTCAACCAAGACCACACTAGATACTAAAGACCTGATTCATTTTCATTTTTTCCGTTGTTGGCGTGAATCAAAAATTATTCGGAAAAGTGCCACCCGAGGTGCTCCTCTGGAACCAAACCTATTGTTATCACGCAGCAACAGTTATTTAATTTCTACATCTGACAAATTCAATTTTTTCCAGTCAACATACAGCTGAGCATTGCAACAATGCTTTCTGTGTTTACTTGATGCCACTTCTTTGGTCCCAGAAGCGCATCTAGTGGCGATTTTCCAATTATTCATTTTTGCTGCACGACAACAATGGAAAAACTTGAAAGAAAAAAAACAGGTCTTTAGTTATGCAGTGTTTGTTCTCTTGGTTCAACCAAGAAGATTTTCATCAAGTCTGCAGGTACCTATCTATTCCAAAATGTATTTCTCCAGGAAGTTTTGTTTTGGTGAGGGCATTTTTTCGTGGCATCTCTCATTGGGGTTTTGTTGAAAAGCCATGGAGTTGCTTGCTGTTAACCCTGTGCTACAGGGTTAAAAACCATTACAATGGGAAGTTCAAGTCCAGATTAATTTGTGCCACAGCAGAAATTTGAATTGCTGCCTCACATTGTTCGGAAACGGTGCGGCAGGGGGCCCATAAATTTGCGCAGCGAGGCACAAATTAAACCCAGACTCGACCTCCCTACGGTTAACGTTGCTGTCTTATTGTTTTTTTTTTTATCATTGATTTGCCGTGATAAATCCAGCACACATTGACAATGTTGAAATTGGTGCAACAAGCTTTGACTGAATTAAAAAAAAAGAATAATATTGAGCTAAAACAATAAAACAAAGGCAAGATTTGAGTAGGTGTTACTTGAATGAGATTTCTCATGAACGTTTTTACACTGAAGATTATGGGTGGGTTTGGAGCTGGCGGAAGACATAATTCCAGATGGCAGTGGTGAATACAACGGAAGTGAATACACCTGCTGCCATCTACTAAAATGGGTGCTGGAGGAGAAGGCACCTTTGGCAGATGAAAGCAGGTGGCTTTCACCTCCTAACAGTGAAACAGGTGAAAGCAAAGAAGTTTAATAGAATACTAGAAGTAACATAGCGCCTTCTCTCTGCAGCCCGAAATGGTTCCACCTTGTGTTTCCTTTTTCTGCTGCAAATGCGCCACCACGTTGGCAAAAGAATGGGAAAAGGACGCAGTGTGCGATGCAAAATGCGCATTCCGTTTTCCTTTTTGACGATTTTTGTTTTTATTTTTGGGTGGAATGCACTACCACCAGGCTCTGGGATGTGCCTAAAACACAGCAACTTTTCTGCTGGGCAAAAGAAAGTCAGTTTGAAGACAGGATAAACGATAACGCTTGCCGAGTCAAAGGTAAGCGTTATCGTTGCCTTGTCCCACCCAGACCCCCGTCTGGGCGGGACAAGACCCCCGCTCAGACGGGGGTCTTGTCGCGATGTTCACCAATAAACGGGGTCGGGCAGAACCCCAAACGGGGTTCAAGGGTCAGAGCCCCCGGTGGGGGGTCTGGGGACGAAGACCCCAACAAGTTGATAAAATTTTAAAAAACCAAGGTTCATTTTGGGGGGAAATTGGTGTTCCAGGGATCAAATTTCCCACCAGGGCAAGCCAAGAGCACATGCCAGTGAGGAAAAAGTGAGCCGCGGCGAGGCATTTCTCGACTGTGAGACCGATGCCCCCTAAATTATGTCCCTGAGAGCACATCGGAAAAAATTTCAAGGCACTTCTAACTGTATAGAGCGGTGGCCACAGTGTCGCATGCATGGGCCAATGCGAATGCGGACGAGCCCTCAGCGGAATTCCATGGCGTGGAGCCCTGGCAGCAGATCGGAAGGACGGAGTTCTTCACAGCATGCATTTTGTGGAATTTTGGATCAATTTGGCATTTTTCACTTGTTAAAATTACAATGACGGCCCCTTGAGCCCATGGAGCGGCAGCAAAATTCGCCAAGAATGGAAGCTGGAAGAAATAGAACAAGGCAGAAGTGGACTTGGAAACGAACTTGATCATCTAAATTTGGACATTGGTAAACTAATCTCAATAATTCCAGTCCCAATATCCATTGCCAAAGCGGCAGTCTGCCGTTCTCGAAAAAGGGTTCGAATTCGAATCCTTTTTTGGAACCCTTTTTGGAATCTCCAAATTGGGCTCTCTGGAAATAACGATTTCGGAATCAGCTCAGTTCCTGCCAATCTGCGGAACATGAGTCAATGTTTTTGAACGGTGAAAAAAATTCTTTCGACAAGAAGAAAAAAGAAAACAAGGACAAAATTTTGAGGACTTTCAACGCAAATGTCCGCACTTGATGATTAAACCGCACGAATTGGAGCACTTGTCCATCGAACACCCAAAAAAAAAAAAAACTACCGGACCACAAAAAAGAAAGAAAACACTCTGAACAAAGAGTAATATACAGGGTATCCCGAAAACATTTCGCCAAAATTCGTGGAGATGTTGGCAAAACAAATGGCAAAACTGATGGCAAAACAAATCAAAATTAATCAGTAAAAACTTTTGCTCCGGGCCCCCATTTCCATGTTATCACCCCCCAATAACCATGCATGGCAACCCTGACGGCAACCCACTAGGTTACCATGAAATAGAGACTATTTTCACCGGTTTTTTTGGGTGGCTATTGCATAGAAATAGGGGGTCTAAGTACATTTCTTCCTGAACATTTTTTGTTCGGATTACATTTGGGAATCTGTCCTCGAAAAATTAGTTTTGTGCGGTGACAAACTCTTTTAATATCAAAGTTAAAACAAGACCACCCCAAATCGGGCTTTTTTTATTTTGGTGAGGGGGGGCACTGCGTGAAAATGGGAGCTCGTAGGTAATTTTGTCACTGAATATTTTATGTTTTCCCCGATACGCAGAACCTGTCCTGAAAATTGGACAGTTCTACGATGAAATCTTACCTCCCCCATGAATACCGCTAATGGGTCCATTTTGGGGGACTTTGGGGGTTTTCATGAAAATGGGGGCTGCTGGCAGTCTGGACTACTCTCAGAAAAACACACAATGGTTTATTCAAATTCTTTCGGTCTCGGAGCCACGCCCATTCTGACTGGCCGGAATTCCACCCGTGTGAACCCCGTGGGGCTCCGTCTCATGAACGCCAAGTTGACCTGATCCACTTAATTAGAGACGCAATCGGACAACCAAGCTCACCCTGAATGTTTAGCCAAGAGCAGAACGTGGCACACAGTCTGTCATGGAGCTGACAAAACAGCCCGGTTGAATGTTTTAGGGTTTTCCTGAGCTGCTGATCCCTCAAAATGACAACACATTTTTCCTGACTGAGCTGAAAAAAGTGAGGGCTGCTTTTGGATAGGTGCGAGTGTTCGTTCGCATGTCCATCCGAAGTCGACGAAGGAGCGCCGGATTCCTAGTAATATCAAAGATAAAATAAGACCACCACAAATCGGGCTTTTTTGGATTTTGGGGGGGGGGCACTGCGCGAAAATGGGGGCTCGTAGGTATTTTTGTCACTGAATATTTTATGTTTTCCCCAATACGTAGAACCTGTCCTGAAAATTGGACAGTTCTCCGATGAAATCTTTCCTCCCCCTTTAATACCGCAAATGGGTCCATTTTGGGGGACTCTGGGAGGTTTTCACGGAAATGGGGGCCCGGAGCAAATTCCAATTTGTGCGAATCGGTCAAAGACAAATGCGATTCCCTGAAATTATCTCATGCGGAGCCAGTCAGACCACTTGGGATGAAATAATGTGTGTGCGAAAATGGGCAATGGCGAGATGACCCGTCAAATTCAAATTGGTCAGAATTGCAACAGCGAAGCAAAAATGCGTGCAAACGATTCTGATTTGAAATTTAAGCACAGTCGGCAGCTGTGATGACCGCCTGAGCAAACGAGGTGCTTCGATATTTGCAACAAAAACAACGCTGTTATTTTACGTGATGTTGCGCTGAGAAGCGGACGGGAGACGTCAAAAGGGACAAGGCCACCTTGCGAATTTCGCTGCTGAAAACATTTTCTTCGACCTTTTCTTGATCAAATATTTTGACTGAGAACATTCTGACTGTCTGCAGAGCGCAGCAGGGATGATGTAGGCATCCTGCACAAGAAACATACATGTTGCTGAGATGCGATGTTTTCCACTGAACAGGTGTTTTCTGAAAAATGCGAGGCCAGCACAATTGAGCTCCTTTTATTTTTTCAGATTTGCCAACAGTGCTGCCGCCACATGGCGGCTTCACCGAAGCAAATGGTGCTCAAATGCAATGATTTTGGTGTTTTTGGAAAGGTGAAAGCTTCCCCAACAACTCTTCCACTGGTCGAAACCATGTTACAACGGAAGAAATTGCACAAACATTGAAAATGTGTGGCAATAACCCGGAATTTGATAACATCTTCACAACAACACGTTAGATTTGTCAAATGATTGGAAGTTTTACCTGCAGAAAGTTTGAGATCATCATACATATCCGAATTCGCTCATTTTTCAGCTTTGAAACACAGAAAGTTTCATCAAAATCCGTCACCAGGTTGCAGAGAAAATTCCATTTCTGTGGGTGTCGCACCGCTGACTGTCGCGCATTTCAGGCGGCTCCGTCGTCGCTCTTGCCAACATGGTGGCGCATTTGCGGATGAAAAGTGAAACACAACCTGGAACCATTTTCGCTGGGCTTTGTCGCTTCCAGGTTTCTTTATTACTTCCATGGGTGAAAGCAGGTGGCTTTCACCTCCTAACAGTGAAATTGTGCTTCTCCTCCAGCACCCACTTCGGTACTACATAACACCACCAGTTCCAAGGGTATTTTCTTTGCAGGAGATTCTTTGGGTAATGGGACGTGGAACTGAACTCAAGGAGGCAGGGCACCTTCAAAAAAGTGAAAAAATGCAAATTTTAAAGGAAGTTGCAACAGTTATGAACAAATTTTGCTTTCCGATGATTGGAACTGAGGAATCATATTTCTGCAGTGTCATGACGCCAGTTCGTTGTGAACAGATTTTGATCAGGACTGGATGGGAGGGATCATCTGCAATGCTGGTAATTCCATTATGTTGTGAACAAATCTTCCTTCCCGATGATCAGGACTGAGGGATCATTTTCTTTGGCAGTTCCATGATTTAGCAGCGAAGTATGAGCCGAACAGCAATTTTTGGTTATTGATGGCTTTTTCGGTGCATGCCAAAAAACAAAGTGGCATTTCTTTGGGTTGTAGGTTTTTCCGTGTTGTGTGCCAAACAGCGAATTGGTAGTTTCTTTGGGTGTTTTCCATGTGCGCCAAAGAGGAAAGTGAAAAATATTTGAGTTGTTAAAACGTTTTTTTTTTCTGTGTATGCAAAGTAACAAAGTGGCAGGTTCTTTCCATGTGTGCCATATGGGAAAATGGCAGTTTTTTATATGGTAGTTTCTTTGGGTTGTAAAGTTTTCCTGTATGCCAATTGGAAAGTGGCATTTTTATGTTGTTAGTTGAGGTTCATGCAGTGTGTGCCATATGGGAAAGTGGCAGTTTCATTTGGGACGTGTAATTTGGGTTCTTTATAGGTTTTTTTTTCCATATGAACCAAATAGCTGTTTCAGTTCCAACATTGTGTTTTGTGTTAAGCAGATAATCAGGTGTCAGGATACTTGCTGTGGGCGGAATGCAGTCATTGTGTGTTCATGTTCTGCTTCATCGTGTTTAACTGTGCCAGCAATTGATGCATGTGCTTTTCCGAAGAAAAGAAAAGGTGTAAATTTTCCATGCACATGGTCTACATGTCTGGGCAAGGTGGTTGGCTGGCATGCCCTTATGACACATGCGGCAGATGTTCAGGTGGGAATTTATTGTTTTGTAAGCCCACTGGACATCTGCTGTCTGTGCCGGCGATGATGGAGCCAGGGGATATGCACCACGAGCAAATGTGTTTCACTCACTTTCTTTGGTTGTATCCCAAGTTTGCAAGCATTTCAGAGACTGTTGATTTCTCAGGGATTGTTGCATTTTATTTCTTGGATCCAAAATGAACAAAATGTAGAAAGGATAGCGAATTATAGCAAAACGAAATACGTAGAAAGGATAGCAGAAATATAACGAAATAAAAAACACCTCCAAAAGTGACATTATTATTTTATGCAAAACAAATTCAAATTTCATCGGAATTATCCTTGCCTGTGGCTAGAGGCAGGAGCTTCCTGGCAAAGCTCCTTCAAATGAATTCAGGAAAAAGGGCTCCTTGAAGCAAATTAATTGCTATAAAGCTTCCACCTGGGGCTGCAAGGAGTATTTTTTTCTGGCCTTCGGCTTGCCCTCACCTCCAGCGCAGATCTTTTGAGACCGACCAATGCTGGTGGCAGCTTTGGCTGGTACAAATAAAAAAAATCTCTGGTGATCTACCTGTATTGGGCTAATCTCTTGTTCTCCGTTGATCTGCATTTGACTGTTTGCAAGGGCCAAACTTTTATGATGAAAACAGGAACATGCCTGGGATTTGAATGTCATGTCATTCGAACATGACTTATTTGGAAAGTGTATGGTGAAACATTGTTACTTTGATGTTGACCAAGGTTAGGTGGAGAGGCCCTCGTAATCCATGTCCTGGAAAACAACAAAGAAAAAAACACCATTTGATTTTGACAGATCTCCCAAAGGACAATTTTTGGACATGTACCTATCATTTGATTGGCCAAGTCATTGATGCAGTAACCTTAAACCAATTACAGTTGGATATCTAGAGGTGGGCACCTACTTTCATTTGACAAGTGTCTTGCACAGGGTTCCTACCCAAACCGCAATGTCCTGGATTTTGTTTTTCTCCGGGACTGACCTGGAATTTGAATTATACAGGGTTTCCCAAAAGTCACTTGACAACTCCAGAAAAGCGCATAACAGTTTTGTAGCAACTCTGGAAGCTCGGAGTAGAGTTTATTCCAATTCGAATGGATAGCACCTGCAGCAGGCAGCCTGCCCAATCTGAACCTGAAATCTGTAGAAATAGCCCCACAAGAGAAGATTGAAAACCAGCAAATAGCAGGGGTTGTCAAGTGACTTTTGGGAAACCCTGTACATATATGTCCTGGAGAATTCTGGAATTCAGAATGGACAGCACCATTTTTACTGTAACATAATTGTTTTTGCTCATTTTTGTGTTTTATTTTCGGGTTTTGAAGCTGTATGGCTAAGAACGAATGTCGTAAAGTTGTCGGATGCTTGCCCACCTCCACTTATTCGTCAGTGCAGCAGTATGTCCACCCACGAGTAGAAAATGAGGTGCGAAATGGCTGATGGTGTCATTTTGGAGATCCTGAAAGCTTCAGACAGTGCTCAAAGTGCGTGGGAGCTCTGGGAGCGTGAGCTCCTGCCCGCCCTGAGGGTGTGGGAGCGCAGCTCCCACATGCCCTGAACCCTTCGCGTTCCCACAATTGGAAAACCATGCAAAAGCGTTCCCACAGGGCTCCCACTTGGAGATCTGTGGGAGCGCCTTTCGGGTCAAAACTCACCAAGTCCCTTAGCAAAAAAAAAAAAAAAAAAGCACCAGTGTGCCCACGAAATAGCATTCAATTGGAGTTGCTATCCATCCTACAATTTCCACCGGTGTGCCCGCAGGAGCTTTTGGAATTTCCTCAAATTATCAAAAAATTCCCCCAAATAGCCTCAAATTTCCCCTGTCAAAAATTCCCCAAATAGCCTCAAATTTCCCCAAAAACAAAAGGCAACTCTTGTGTAGGTAGGTACCTATTACCAAAATGAATAAATATTTAATCCATCTGTGACCAAGCATCATTTTCCAGCATTTTTATTGCAAAATATTTTAACAGTGCTTTTTCGCACCCAGAATTAATGGCAGCATGAGCCGCAAATATCATGACACTCGTGTGAGGCATGAAGTTGCCCCAAGCACTGTTGAAATTAGATGGCCCCTGTGTTAACCAGTACTTTAAAATATCGCCTATGTTCGAGGACTTTTGGCAAGTCCATGTAACATTTTCATGCACTTTTTCAGCAAGATTTTGCAAAAGTAATGCTTTGAAAATTGTGCTTTGCGTTATGGAATATTGACTGCCATGGCCCATGGCTTTTTCACTGCAAAATGCAACGATCCACAAAGAATAGATAAATATCTTGTGTTCTAATGTGAATTTGGAACCATGTGCATTGTCATTTGTCCCATTTTTAATTTCATTTGTCCCATTTTTAATTTCAAGCAAGAGCTGTTCAGCGGCAAAAAACAAGGTTCACAAGATTGGGTCAGGCCAGGTCAGGACAGCACTTGGATGGGAGACCCCTTGAAGTTGTACCCCAATGTGCTGCTGGAAGGGGGCTTGGTAGCCAAGTCCGGAGTCCCTCGTCTCCTTCGGATGGAAAGAACACTTGCTAAAGGTCCAATACAGAGGCTGTAAGAATAACACAGAAGCCACACATTTCACCCGTCAATGGTAGAATGGTACTGCCTTGTAGTGTCAGCCTAGTGCCTGGCGATCCTGACAAGGGCCTGTATTGGGTAGTTCGGCCGGTTGTGTGGATCGGCCTGAAGAGCCACGGGTGCTGGAACATGGGTGCTGCTCTGATCCAGAGTGTGCAGGTGCCCCCGCCAGCGTCCCAGCTAAACTGACCACAACACTGCGTTAGGAAACACTCACCCTGCCGCAGCTATAAGCGTTTCACGTGTACAATAATAACAAATAATCGTCTACAAAAAATGGCATGCCAATTTGAGAGCGCAGCGAACATTTTCCAAAAAATCTCTCGCACCGCGCACTTCGTTTACAAATTGCAACTTTTCCTGGCGTGAACCATGCACAAAAATTACTTTCCCGCATTTCAAAGAATGGGGTTACAGTTTTCTGTCTTGCAATTTTGGTTCACCTGGATAACGAGCCTTGATCCCATTTTCATTGCTATGGACGCCAATAACTTTACCCCTGTTTTTCTCTGTTGGACTTGGAATTGCTGTTTCTCTGCGCTCAGCGCAAGCACAACGCTCCACCAACATTTGATGTGAACGGTGGATGCGATAACCCAACAATGTCCGGAAGCAAACGAGTAAAATGAAAACATGAGGCGGACAGGATGCACAAGGCAGCAAAATCTTGCAATACTCTGTAAGGTTTCTCAAAAATCTTGTTCAATCTAACAGGGATGCCATATCATAACATCTTAACATCTCAATAAAAAGAAATAAAAATGTACAATTCTTTGAACATTGATCGACATACCAATGACAATTTTCGTGCCCTGTTCGATGGGTGAACCGTGATGCGCCCACCTTGACGGGCGAAGTGCCCTTCTCGAAGGAAGAAGTGCCCTCCTCGAAGGACGAAAGTGCCCTCCTCGAAGGACGAAGTGCCCTTTTGTGAGAAAGCGCTCCTGCCCTTTTTTCGGGACACTTTGAGCACTGGCTTCAGAGGATGCTGATCCAAACCCCATACCAGGGGCTCTGGCCCTTGGGAACCCTGCTTAAAATCCTTTGCCTTCATGAAGATGTCCCGAGTTGGATTTCAACAAGCGCTCATTGATAAATGGCATCGCTAGAGAGGGGCTGCGGGCTTGAGCCCCCAAGTCTGTGAAGCCCCTCCAAAGAAACAGGCAATTGAAACACGAAAACTGAAAAAGAAAAACCATTTTTTCGCTGTCAGTCGAGTGCTGCATATCGGAATTTCTTTCAGAAAAATAATGTTGACGTGCTTTCCAGAGATTAGGTATTGTCTGGCTGGCAATTTAACGTTCCTGGAAAAGGCAACAGGGAGTTGGAAAAGGACCTCAGAAGACCACATTTTGAAGACTGCACTCTGTGCGCCACATGGACAGCAATCGCTTATTTTGCAATTTTTTGAAATGAATCAAGTGACCTTTTTCATTTGGCAGAAAATGACATAAGATAAGAAGTTGTCATGAAATTGGGAATTGCACAAAAATCCTTTTGATGCAAACACTTGTGTCCCCGGACGCACATTGACTGCTGCATGGTGGGATTTATCTCAATTTTCCACTCTGGCTCGTAATTATTTGCCTCCAAAAAATTCGCAAGATGTTTTTTTGCAAGTTTTTGTGTTTTTTTTTTTTGTTTTATTAGTTTGGGATCATCATTTCTATCCATTTTCATACGTGATAAAGCGCTGTCTTGGCCAGCCACATTTCAGAAGGATATGTGTCAAAAATGTCTTGATATGCCATCTGGGGGACCCAAACTTCCTAACACACCAACTTCTGGGCAGCTATGTCCCCCAAAACCTCTTCTGGGCGCTGCACCCTGGACCCCCAGTGGGACTGCCCCAGACCCCCCCGCACTTGGGGGTGCACCTCCACAGCCCCCAGAGCAAAATCCTGGCGACGCCTCTGTTACTTAGAAGTTCACTTTCTGAGAGTAGAAAACACAGAATTCGTCTTCATCCTTGACATGAACTTCACAACAATTGTGCTCCCACTGCCGTCAACATTAACAGAAGGCAAGTCGTGCACAATGGAACGTCACGTTCAAAGTCAATGGAAAAATGTTCCTGTCCTGTTTCAATTTTGGTTCCATATTTCGGGGGTCTTTCGACCCCTGCCCCCTGGACTACAGGGGTGGATCAGAACCTTTACGACCCCTGCCCCCTGGACTACAGGGGTGGATCAGAGCCTTTACGAGTATCTGCCTTAGTGTGGCCAGACGTTTGTGCGACAAATCCCCGTGCCAGAATGGGCAAATTTTTCGCCGCAGACTTTTTCAGATTGTCTGTCCAAAACAGATCGTCACTTCCAACAAACAATGTGCAAAGGAGTGAATTGGAGCAGTGACCTTTCCACATTGTTGCAAGTGACAATCTGTTTTGGACAGAGATAAAAAAATGTCTGATGCAAAAAATCTGTTCATTCTGACGTGGGATTTCATAGCACTTAAATGCCTGGTCATTCTGATGCGGCTTTAGAAGGCACACCAGCATCTTGCCACTTCAGGGAATGGTACCTACTTAAGGACGATGATGCTTCCAGATGTACCTACTGCACCTCCTCTCAAAAGACCGTGATTCTCACAAGTTCCTCCCGACCCCACCTAAATAAAATGAAAGAAACAAGGATGAAATGGTCAGGTGGATTGGCACTTGACAAGCTATCGCTCCATTGCTAAAATGCTGCAGTGCTTACCCAGGCAGAGAAGGTGAAATAGCTTTTGTGTAAATTGAGAACTCCCCTTTCTCGACCCCCGATTAATTGTTTCAAATTTGTTTCGTCATTTATCTGTTTTTTTCCTAACGAATTCTTCTTGCCTTAGTTTTGTGTAGACCAATTTGGGCCTAGGCCTGCAAATGGATACTTCCAAATGAAGTTTTCTCTTTAGAAATACCTGTCATGCCTTCTGATATACAAGATAGGTAAAAAATAAAAACCATCAGCAAGCAAGATGTTGACTGGCAGGGTGATTCATTCCTGTCCGTCCTCTGTGAAGTTCATGCTTTACACAGCAGATGAGGTCAAGAAAATCAGTGTTGTCAAAATAACAAATCCGGTTTCTTTCAATCGCCTTGGACATCCGTTGCCTTCGGGAATGTACGACCTGACTATGGGTAAGTAAGGCCAATCGGATTTAAGATTGAAAGTGTCTTTTTTTGTCCTTTATGCAGGCGATGCGGCTGCAGAATTAATGTACTCATACATGTAAAAAAAATGCTACTGTTCAGGTTTTAGTAAAAACTCCATGCTGCAGACATTAAAGATCGTCTTTTATAACAGAGGTCATAATCTGACATCTCCAGAAAGTTCTGTTGAAATCTGGCACTTTAATTTCTGCTGGCATAAGAGTGAAAAGAAAAAAGTTTCAGAGGAAACATTTAAATGGGAAAAGCACATGCATGAGGATATTAATTCCACCTCTGCTATATCTAACATGTGAATGCCATAGCTTACGATAAATAATCAGGTAGATGTCAAATGACATGGTTTGTTTCAGAAGCTAATGTCCATTAGATGAGGATATAAATTTCACCTCTGCTATATCTAACATGTGAATGCCATAGCTTACGGTAAATAATCAGGTAGATGTCAAATAACATGGTTTGTCTCAGAAGCTAATGTTCATTATAGACCATATAGACCATTTACAAGGTGCCATGGTCTTGGAATTGGACAGGATTTAGGTAGGTACCCACTTACTTGTTAACAGCCGGCTGTTTTACCAGACTATCGACAGAGATGCCAAGTTCCTTGTCCAAACCATGCCATGTTTTTGTCACAATTTCCAATCGAATGTCATTGCACCAGCAATTGTTATTTTGATGATAGTTAACTAAACCTGTCCTTAGCGGCAATCTGTTTTCCATTGAAAATTATTTCCCGCAAAACTGTGCTCTACGCAAAATGTAGCTACCTCTCAATTTTTTTTATTTCAAACAATTTTTTGTATCGCATGCACATTGACCACCCAAGGATACATTCAAACAATTATTTTAAAAGAAAGGTGCCCTATCACATAGAGATGCGTAGCAGGATCACATCAGACATTGGTGACGGTGTGTCAGCATTAAGCGAAAACCATTGCATAAATCACCATGAAGCACAAAAGAGCAAAGGCAAGCACCATAGAAAGTAAAAGCAAGATAATGTTGTATCCCTGGACAACGAGTGCACATGCGAGCACAGCATAAAGGGAAGAGAAATTAGAAAAAAATTAACAAACAGTGATTGATTGGTAAAAATGCATGGTTGTCTCCGACTTGGGACCTGATTATTTTTGGGAGATGTCTATATTCCAGGAGTGGTGTCAGGCAGTAAAGCACATTAAAAATCAGGTGAATTTCTTGGGGTGGTAAAATTTCTCCGTGAAGCCTCATTTGCACAATCATGTTGACAAATAATTGTCTCTTATGCACTGGTTAGCTTGGCCTACGAAGTTCAATTTCTCGGTTGGAATTGTTTTTAAAACAAAAAACATCCCTTTGAATATCTGAATGAGGTGGGCGATAATGTTCAAATTTGCCAAATCAAGCACCAACTCAAATATGATCTGTTAATTTATTTTCTACAATTGAAGCATGCGCACCACGAACGGGTTGAATTAGACGCGCCTTGTCCGTTCGTAGTGGCTATTTTGGAACACAACAGTTTCGCACCCTCACGGAGAGCTTCTTCAGGTGTAAAATAACATTCTCCAGTGCCATATCACCTTTGTTTTTAACCTTTTTCATCCAGTTTTAACTCCACCACATTCTTCAGTTCATTAATTCGTCCATTCCTCATCTCATCTCTCCCATCGATCTCTTTGATATTTTACACCTGGAGAAGCATCCCGTGAGGGTGTGAAACTGTTGTGTTCCAAGATAACCTCTACGAACGCACAAGGCGCATCTAATTTGACATGGTAACTTTTTTTTCGTAATTTATTTCCTACGTTCTGTGTGCAATAATTCTCATCCCCTAGGCCCTTCAAATGAGAAGGACACCTGCACGACATGTTTTCAGAATGTCAGGTACTGTCCTGGCCACTTTGGGCACATAGAGCTGCCATTGCCAACAATAAATCCGTTGCTGCAGAAAGAGCTGTTGAAATTGTTGAAGATCTGTTGCTTCAGTTGTCACCGATTAATTGTTCCTGGTTAGTAGGTCTACATTACGTATCGCTGTTGATGTCCCACATCTTTTCTTGGTACCTATTCTCAAGTTTGGGCAGTCTTGTTGAGAATCTTATGTTGCTGAGCCAAATTCGTAAGAGGGAGTCCGGAGTTTACATGCTGGTACCTCATTATCATTGAATAATTGGCATTCTCTTTTCTTCGGTTGAACACTTCCATTCAATGCTTCATGAACACGGTAAATCTTGCGAATTGCAGAATTTTGATTTTTAGTACCCAACCAAAAGTTTTTGGTTCAATTTCAATTTGAATTAGGGTTATTCAAAGTTACCGAGCACTCAGGCTAACCACTGGCTGGCAGACATATTGAGCATTTAACAATGTACACAAAAATTGAGGCAAACACCTGCAGGCATCATCAGTTGATGGTCACTGCATCCACACTGGTCCACTGCATCCACAACAGTTTCTAAAACGCTTACCAACATCCAATGAGAGTGCGGCTGGTGGGATTCCAAGATGTTGTTTCAGGCCCTGGAGCAAGAAATTTCACGCCTGATCCCGGAGAAGCCTGAAGTGCTTTTTTGCTCTCCAGTTCATATTTTCTTCTCAGTCGAGCGGCATCCATCCCGCGGGCATTGCTTCCATGCTGCTGATCTCGTCGTATGCACCTCGGAGAGTCCTGAGAGGAATGTCGCTCACTCTGAGATGACAACATTAAAAGCAAGCCTGTCAAAAACAAAAAAGCCACATTAGTGACAGACCCAACTGCAACACACTGGTGCCAACACATTGGTAGAAGTTGTGAGAGATGGCGTAAGAGTGGTGATTCTGAAACAGCACTCAAAATTACCATTGCAGTGGTCATAAATGATGAGTCCTGCCACTGCTGCATGCAGCAGAAGAAACCTCAACCATGGTGACGTTGGTATCATCTACCGATTGATGAAATACGGATGTTATTTTAATTGCGTGATTTTGTTGCGATAAATTCTCTGCACTGCATGCTGAAATTTGCTGCTCTCATTTCAATGTGCATGCATTTTTAGATGCCGTGAAGTGCATCACAATTGCACAGTTGAAGCTTCTCTGCCTCGGTTTGGTCCAGGAGGCACAGGATTTAAAGAATATTGTTGATCTTGATGCAACATACAAAGATCGGAAAAGAAAGCATGAAGAGGAGGCCAATGATGCTGTTCCAGGACAAATTGTTCAGGAGAAGGTGGATGCTTTTCTTGCCAGGGTTACTGAAGGTAGGGCAGGACCACCATTTTTTGTGTAGATACTATTTGTTGCTGCTACGACATCCATTACGATGTTAAATTTAGAACAATTCCAAGTTACACGACTGTGAAACTGTGAGTTCCATTAAAGGGGAAGTACCAGGTTGTCAAAACTTAGGCTGTTGGCCGTTAAGCTTTCAATCTGTGGTGGATTCAGGACTCCATGAGGGGGAGGAATTGCAATGGGCATGCAACCGATGACCGAATCCAAGGGACAGTCAGAAAATTTTAGAAAATTTAGAGGTCATTTTGGGTGCAAATTTGTGGTTCATCTATTCCAGCAGTCGGCAACCTTTTGATTCTGGCGGACCCCATAACCGCGAAACCCCTTAGCCAGGGTTGCAAAAAGTCGGGAGCATTGCTCCCGGGACCGTTGTGGGCCGACCGGGATCGAAATTGGGCTGAAGAGCAAAAAAAAAAAAGCTCCAACTTTTTTCGCCCGGGACCGAAGCGGGCCGACGAGCAAAAAAAATAAAAGCTCATCGACCCAAAATTTGGACCAGGCTCCAAAATCCGTGCTCCAGGGCTCCAAACGACTTTTTGCAGCCCTGCCCTTAGCTGCGGACCATCCACCCTCCAAAAGTCGAGAAAAATGATCTCAAGGGGGAAAATCTGCAAATTAGGCCTATGCCCATGCGTCATGGCCAACCATAACTACCATAGTTGCCTCTGACAACAGAGATATGTGTACAAGCTAACAGTTCCAACAGTCACAACACAACCCAACCGTTAATCCCAATCGTGGCGTAACAACAACACCCCCGCCGCAAATCCCAATGCCGCCGTTCGCCATCCAAAAATTGTGCTCACAATGCTCCCCAGTTCCTGCTCACAAGAACGCCAAGTTGATAGATGGCAGCGAAGAGAAAAAGGCAGAGCGCAACTCAAATGTTTGGCCAGCATTTCAGCGATTGATGCATTTCACGTTTGACGAAATCAATGTGTGGGAGTGGAAGGGTTCGCACCTTGTTTCGCCTGCATGGCACATCGTCTCCGAGCGAACTATTTGGGACATTTTTTATGAAAGACAAAGGCCCTTCGCGGACCCCCCGGCTTTTTCCCGTGAACCCCGCGGGGTCCGCGGACCCCAGGTTGCCGACCGCTGATCTATTCTATTAAAAATACAGCGAAGATGATAATCCGGAGTTCCCTCTCTGTATACACCCAGGTGGATGGTGTTCAGAGCAACTGCTGAAGAGCTCATTGCAGAACAAAAATTATTTTAAAAACATTTTCTTCTCTGTTCTGGGGGAGAAAAGCAGTTTCAATACGAGTATGTATCGTTCATCCACCATAATGGTAATCCAACAATGCATCGGCTGCATCTCTGAATGGGAAGGAAGATAAGCTGCCTACCTAATTATTTCAACCTCCAATGAAAGGGTAATAACTGGCCTTTTTTGGTGATACCATCAGACGTAATGCCCATTGCCACTCACACTCTGCTTATACCATGTTTACATCTGAATTTTTAATGATAATTAAAACGAAGCACATTAATCGAAGCTGTCGATTAATGATCATTTATTTTGGCCCGTTTACATTTGCATTTTTGCCAAGCATCATTAAAAAGAATGCGGATTAATGATCATTAATCTTTTGATTTTGCCGTTTACACTTGCATTTTTCCTGGAAATTTTTGATTGCGAAACCGCAACAGTGAAATATGAGCGTTCTTTCAGAACAGAAAATCAGGTTTTGGGGTATAGCTCAGTGGTAGAGCATTCGACTATAGACCTAGAGGACCCGGGTTCGATATGCGCCCACTTCAAGATTTTTTCAGATTTCAAAAGACAATTTTTACACGAAAGATGCCCACATATCACAAAAACATCAATGCTGGTTCGGTGGGGGAAACAAACAAAAGAATTTTCTTCATTCCAAATGCCAACACGTTCTTGTTGCTGACATTTGTGGAAGAGCACAATCCGGTGGTGAGATTGATGCTTGAAATTGCGACAAAATACCCCTTGTGATCCACACCGCAGTTTCAGAAAACGAAAAAAGCAACTTCACACCACAGAAGAAAACAGTTCGAATGGGTGTCTGTCAAGCGCGAAATAAGAAATCCACGCCAACACAAAAGTTTTTTATGGGCCTCCCAACTCCCTGTCGTTTTATTGTTAAACTGCGTCGCTCATGCCAAACACTGACAGGGGCTGCCTATGCCCATAGGCAGCTCGCTCCTTCTTGTCTTAAAAATGTTATTTGCGAAATGTCACGATGCCGTTTCGAGAACTGTTAGGCCCTATTGCCAAATGGGTACCTGCACCCCATTGGTTGATGGGGAAGGAAATAGTCAACAGATTTTGATTTTCCCAGATCCAGAAGTGAGGAAAGATTCTACGAGATACGACATTGGAGCGAGAAACCTCAGTAGGTAGGTACCTGTCCTTGTAGATTTTCTTCTTTCATTTCGAAAATGGAATCCTTTGGGAATTGATTCAATTGCTACATGCATGCGCGCCTCTTGTCACTTGGCTGTGCACATCGTGTGCAAAAGAAAATTGCTGAGAAAAACTAGTGAGAAAGAAAAACGAAACACTTGCTGCGGAAAAAGTGGGGAACAACTCGACAGACAAACAACTTGGATGACCAACTTGACGCACAGAGCAGAACGATGAAACCAGCCTGCGCAGTAACAATAGAACCAGAAATTCAGCTTTTGAAAAGAGAGCTGGCACTATGATCTAGGGGTAGAGTCTGAGCATCTGACGCGGGTGTCCAGAGTTCGATCCGCACCTCGGCTCCATTGTTGAAACTTTTCAAATCCAGCAATTTTGGAGGATATTCGAAACTATTTCGTCATTTTTTATTTAGGAATATGATTTCCTTGAATGAACAGCAACATTTAAGCAACATGATTTGTCGAATTTGCGCTTCTGGGCATGCAAAAGTGCTGAAGAGAGCGCAAAACCACAAAACTTCTTGAACGTCATTAAAAATAAATTATGTTCGGAACATAATTTAAACAAATCATCTTCCTGTGACGTTCCCTTAATGAGCATTAATTTTAGGCATTTACATCTAGAATTAATGATAATTAAAAATGAAAAATAAATGATGTTCCGGAACGTCATTAATCGAAAAAAAAACGGAAAAAAGCGTTTACACTTGCGAAATTAATGATCATTAACTTTTTAATGATCATTAAAAACAGATGTAAACAGGGTATTAGACTCCATTAATTGAGGCCATTGTGTAGTCTGTTTGTTGAGCCAAGAAAAAGTTAAATTAACCCTTGGTCCGACGCTGAATTCGGTACCTATCGATGATAATTGCAGATCATGATTTTGTGTTATTGGCAAGTTTGAGACTCCAAAAATGTCGCCTTTTGTCAGAATTGACTTGCAGACCACTCCTCCAAATGAATTGCCACCTCAAAGGAGAATTTGGTATTCCACTCCTGAATCCACTGCACTGAAATGTCTTCAGACATTTCCTGAAACATTTTGAAAACTTTGGAGTTGACCGACCCAAAGCCATATTCACAAGAGCCCTGATCTACACACACATTCAACATTTCTTCGGCAAAAGCTATCCAGATTGAGGACACGGCTGGGATCGTCTGCATTCCATTCAATTCCTATTTTGCTCTTTTTTATTCAAGGAAAGCAGTTGGAATCACTGGAGCCTGAACTGAGCCGATTTGCAGAACAGCAGCGCCAATTGACGATCAAGGAGTTCTTTGATATGAAAGGAATCAGGAAATGTCCCCATTGTCTGTCGACAACAAACAAGTTGAGAATGTGCCAGTCTCAGTTGATCTACTCGAAACCGGAAGTAAAAGTTGCCCACAAATTTCAACGGTGAGAGAGGTGCTTTTTCGTTTTAGAGTGATTTCCCATTTGATGACCTTGATAAGTTGATTGGAAGCTGCGGTTGTCATGCTGGAGAAAAGCTGAAGGGAAGTATGATAAGCACAATGGAAGAATAAGTGTGCTGAATAAGTCCCAAGGATTGGTAGATGGTTGGCCATGTTCCCCATTGCCACTCACACGCAACTTCAACTTTACTCATTAGCCAATTCAACAGATAGATGCATCTTTTGCAACAATGAAAGAGGAGTAACATTGCGCTTGCGCATATAGCAATTAAAGTTTCCAGGCACAAATCTATCCGCTTTGGTTATTGTGTTGAAGCTGACTGTCCAATGGAGAAACAGCCGAATTATGTGTATCCTGTGGCTTGCTGATGAATAGGGCCCGGATTTTGCCCAGAATGCATCTTTTTTGCATGAGATACAGAATTGACAAGTCCTTGGATCTGGACAGAACACAACACACATCTAGCACTCAGTCATTTTCAGGCCATTGTTCCAGATTGTTGGCATACGCAACGGTTTTGGGATTTTGGAATGTTTTGGTTTTTTGCCACTTCTGGGCTTTTTTGCGCAGAAAAAAGCATTTGTGCTGCACTTCATCAAAATGTGCACTCATCAGAATTTCGGACATTTTGATAAAATTTTTAGTTGAAACTTCGAGAACTTTGATCACCATTTGCTTACCCACTTACATGTTTTCTGTTCTCCATTCTCCAAAGAGGAGAGGACGTATCGCAAATAAAGGAACCGCTTCCCCATTTTTAATCCTTGTGAGTTGTGATCAGGACTAACAGACTAGTCTGTTGTCCTGAAGTTTGCATAGATGTGCACTTCGTAAAATTCCGGAAAATTATGCACGGCGAATGAATTGTGATTGTCAAAATTGTCGAATTTGATGTTCTTATTTGTTCGTATTGAACATTTCATGCCCATTTGTTGCGTGGAATTTTTTTGTGTGTTACCAATTTACATCTCTTCCTCTCTACATCTATTATTTATACACAAAAAATCTGGTACTCAACAAGAATCGCTTGGCCATATCCTGAATGTAGAAACTAAACGTCATGATTTTTTCTCGGGTCAGAGAACAGCACACCTAAATATTTGCATTTTGGGCATTTGCTTTATGAACTGATGTGCTTTTTTTTAAACCACTGCATTTCCAAGTTTGTGAGTGTGTGTTGGACTGCAATTTCTAAAAAATTGTGGGCAGCATTTTTAGTGCCTAAAATTGACATTTTTTGCTTTCACATTGCAAAGATTTCACCGAATATTCTCCAGAGCTCTCCCAATTCTTGCTTTCTAACTTGATTTTTGGAGAATGGTTTTTATTTCTACTGGGTTTTAAAATCTAGTGGCATTTGCTACTTGCATTCGTTGGGCATTTATTGGTAAAGCTAGCTCCTCTTTTCAATTATCTGATGTGTTTCCTTTTGCAGGAAATCTGACCGCACAGACAGAACAGCTCAGGAGGAGATTGACTTGAAAAACGTTGGTGGTTTGACATATATGACGGCACAGGAGGCGAGGCAAGTAGTTAGCATGTTTTCAACATTATAACATAACATAACATCATATATGTTTTCAACATAATTACATTATGTTAACATAACATTATTTTTAGAAGAATGAGCCATTAAAAAGTAGTACCTACATGTCATAAAAATTAGAACCAGAATTTGCAGTCTAAAAAGCTTAGATGCTGACCAAAGGTACAGTCGGCGGAACTGTTCTGGATTCACGAGTTTAAATTTCAGGCACTTTAAGGGGATGCACCTATATTTTTCAACTTTTTTTTATTTCTCAAGCTAGGATGTTGAGATTTGGCACAAACACTATTTTCTGGGGCCTAATTGCACCTGCAAATTTTGAGTTGGATATGTTTTGTGGTTTTTGCAATTTTTGACTAAAATGCGATAAAAGCGATGCTCATACAAATAAGTTTTCTGCTAAGGAATGGGCACCAAATTGGCTCAAATTTTAATCTAGAATACAAATAAGTTGGAAGAAGATAGTGACAGAGCCAGATTTTTGATTTTTCTACCTGACAAAAGTTTTTCAGCTTCCAAAGTGGTCTGGACCAGTTTAGCGCATAAAATCAATGCCTTGTACCGCAAATGTTGTTATAGTTGAAAAAGTAAAGACAATATCAAAAATCTGACTCTATCACTAGCTTCGGCATGAAATTCTCTACAGGGGTGCCAATTTTCAATTCTGTAGCTGAAAAAATGGCTGCACAGCATTTTTTAGAAGAAAACAACTTATGCGAGAAAAGTTGGTTTTGAGATATTGAAGTTTGAAAGTCAGTCAAATTTTCATCGCGAAACTTGAAACTTGACAATAATCATTAGCGAGTGAAGAAATCAGAGTGACGAGTGTCGGAAATGTTGTCGTAGCAAGTCAACCGTCAATAATTTCAAAAATTATGTAGACGCGAAAATTGTAGAGCAGATTTTTTTCTATCATGACATGTTAAAAGCGAAAAACGATTTTTTCAGCCAAAAATGTCATTTTTGATATTTCGAATAAAGGTGCGTCCCCTTAAGACAAAGAGTGTTTTCTTCTATGAAAGTGACTCTCTCTCTCTCTTGTGGCAGATAAGGACTATTGTAATTGTAATTGTAATTGTGCAAACCAGGCAAATTGAGTTGGCGCTGGTTAAAAATGATACAGTAATGAATAATGATTAATTAACACGTTTACAAACCATGGACATAATCCATAGTCAAAATTGGTCAAATTTTACCAGTGTACAAAAATTAAAACGGAGTAAAAAGGCAACTAAGACGCTGGCTGGTGTGCGTGAAAAGCTGATGTATTTTTCAAAATTTTAGATGATCCAGGTCTGTTCCAATCTAAGGCCGATCTTGGAAAAAAGGTGTTCTGAAGAAACTACTTCTTGGACGATTTATCATGACCAGCACATTCAGAATATTGGTAGTCACAATCAGAGAGCATCACATCAAAAAGAAGACAGAACAATGGAAGACAGCATTTTAAAATATCTACCGCATGCCAAGCCATAAACCTGTATTTAAAAGCTGCCACACTTTCTAATTTTTCAGAACACGGTTACGTAAATTGTGGTTACATGATTCATCCACCATTACGACAGTGTTTCCTGTTCTCAACGATATCCAGTTGGAACATCCGACTGATGTGTTCTTCTTGGAGGTCATCATTGTACCACCACCACGATTCCGGCCAGTTAGCAACCATTGCATTTCTTTTGAGTTCTTTTTCTGGCTTCATTTTTTAAACAGACTCAAGCAAAAGGAAGAACTACGTATACCTTCCAAAGGTTCTGAGACTCGAGCATTTAATCCTCGATTACCTTTGTTATTCAAACACAATCGAGCAATAAGTATGTTTTTTGTTGGTCTGTTACTGTCTATTTATTAAATTTGGCCACTCCTCCAAGATGGCTCAGAGCTATTGTCGTGGACTTGAAGCCGTCTGTCTTGCAGAGAATCCTCGAGGCCTTCACGTGACATGGAACCCATTTTCTAACCCAATTTTGTTTGTAAATGACCACTGTTCAGACATCGATGTCTTCTCACAGGGACAGGTGTCCAGTAGCCTTTACGCTGCATTTTTGATGAGGCCTATGTTTCAGTGATATCTGTCTGCCTTGTCAAAAGTTGCTGGCAGCATTTTCTGTCCAAGTTGAAGACTTTTCATTTTATACCTACTTGGTATGTTTCAGAGGGCATATCTGGTTAATAACCATTCCCATTCTGAGCAGACAGCCTGGGTCTTGGCATTAAAGGTAGATAGCAGGGTCATCTTAATTTGTATTGCATGGGCTCTGGGTTCTCAGTCATGAAATGGACCACAACAAAAATCAGAATGCCTGAAATTGGCATGGAAAACTTTTCCATTCGGTACTTCTAGTTATTCTCTGATCACATTTCTCCATTTTTATCGGCGAGACTCCTATGCTCATAAAGTCCATTTCTGTGCTTGATGCATGTTCTGTGAGGGAAGTTAATGAATTGGGAAGAAAATTGGCAATTTATCTATCTGGGGTAATCGTGTCTCCCTCTATCATTTTATATGTTTTGCCACCAAATTTTCATGCCATTGGTGTTGACTAGCAATTTTATTTGTGTTTAAAAATGGCTAGTATAAAACACCCTCATCGCTGCTGTTCCCAACAATCCCAACCCTGATACTCGAGTCTGGGTTTTCCAGGGTACGTACGTAATTCCAGGAATTCTATTATATAGCTGTGCCAATGTTTTTGCAGGTCCTTCAGGTGGCTAACCAACTTACGGAACATCCTCACACTACCACGTTCCAGAATGTTGTGAAGAGCAGCTACGTCATCAAGAGTCTGATTGCAGCATCTAAACAGGGAGAGGGATCGGAAATACCTGACAGCATCAAAGTTGGTGAACTTCGATAATTTACGATAGGCACACCGGGAGTTGTTTAAGCTGGACAGTGCAACCATTTTCTGAGCAAACATCACTGAGACTCATCACTAAAGTGAAACATTTGTTTTACTTATGCAATAATTGTGTGAAGCCTTCTGTTGATTTGTGCCGGAGTAGCCTCCATGCAAATTAAATAAAATAATAATAATAATAATAAGCCAGGGTCGCAAAAAAATTTTGCAAAACTTGTTAGTGCCCTAAATTGAAAAGCATTGTTTTTTTTTTTTGAAAAACTGAGCATTTGGGCATCATTGAGGTTCCATTTTTTCAAAATTTCTTCCCCTTCGGGGGACACCCCCTCCTCGAACCCCTCTCTGGCATTGCGCGACACGTAACGCATCATTGAACACGAACAGGTCACCGTTGCCAGTCGACGGTCCCACGTCCCCCCCCCAATGTCCAGGCGGCTTTTGCGCGCTTGTGTGAAGCAATTATAGCTTCCAAGTTAAACTAAACCACAACCATCCAAAACTGTACCCTTTGTGGTCCTGCTGTACTCTCCACCAAAGATGTGGAGCCACACTAAGCCTTGGCCATGCTATGTAAGCTTCACTACTCGTAGATTAGGTAGTGAAGTTGTGTGACTGGTTCAACAACTCCAGAAAGTATTTTTGAAGCATATCAGCTATCAACTGTTGCAGTCTGCTTGGTTATCAATGGACCCCAAGGCTCGAATGTTGGCAGGTAATCAGAGTTTGATCTGGATGGATCAGAAGATAATACGACCACGTCACGAGGTTAGAAACAAAGTCACAAAAATAAAACTCACAGAGGGGATCTTTCGACGAGTCACCACGCCATCGTCAGCTCACTCTAGCCGTCAGAATTGAGCTGACGATAGCGTGGTTACACGTTGAAAGATCTCCTTTTTTGTGAGTTTTGTTTAAAACCTCGTGACATGGTCGTATCACCTTCTGATCCATTCACAATGCCGACCACAGCTTACAAATATTTACCATATTATTCTCCAGGACTGAATCATAAAGAAAAAAACTCTTGGAAGAACAGCACATGAAGGAGATAGCCGTGGGTCACCATTGCCAGTGTCTGAGGAATACGCTAATAAACCTGATTATTGGAGAATTTCATGAATCGCCAAACTACCCCTTTGTTATATTTTCAGCTTTCGGGCATTTTGTTGTTTTTGCAGTCTGTGCCAGCAGGGCTTGGAAGTTCCTCTCTTTTCTATTGAAAACGATCACTGAACGAAGCGTGTTTCTTCCGCAACGGAAAATAAATGCATCGAGAGAGTTGCTCAGACTTGTAATGCTGATGGTTTGTCCCGCTATGGTCCTCAAATGTAGTTTCCGGTGGTGTGCTAGCATGTGAATTTTCATTTGTGGTGCCAGGTTGAAGATTGTGCTTTGGTGGATTATTTTAAAATGCAAACACAACACATCATTCCCACAATGAAGAAATTATTGTAACTCATTTTGAACCTGGGCCTCCTTGCACTTGCTTTGCTCCTTAGGACATCATAGATTCAACACGTGGTGCTGACATTCCAAGCAAAATCCATCATGCAGTCACCGAACTACAAGCCGATGTTGATCATTTGTTGGACAAGGATATGAACTCTGCCACGGTGTCTAATGGATGCAGCGGTTTGAAACAGGTTTGCAACTTGACTCCACGTGCTTTTTTTGTTTGAGCAAAGCATCTGCACTTCTATGTACTGTCGCAGAAACAGTAATGTACCCATTAAAGGGAAACCAAACCAAATCATTGATTTGTGGATTCTATGGTTGTTCTTGTGACATGCGTTCACATAAAAATAATTGTGCCAACAAGCCAACAATTCAGATGACCATTTATAGGCACATTATCAATTTGGAGCAGATAATAATATGTGCACGTAAATCAACATCATAGACATCTATTTATGGGTACATTGTTGTTTGTGGTACTGTAGAATTAATTCCCACTCAATAAGAGGTAATTTTGCAACAATCAATTATTCGTCAGTTGATGCAAAGCTGACGTTTATGGAGCGCAGTCAAAACTATTTCGTGCTGCATTCATATTTTGAAAAGGCCCACATCGGTATCATCCAAATCATTGCTTCAGAGAAAGTTATCAAGCTCCGAAATTGGTGTCAGTTCCATTCTGGCACCGGAAGCATACAATTGAATTGATTCTGTCTGATCACCAATGGAAATATCCTCTGTTATTGCACAGAGCATTTTACTTATGGACTTAAAAAAATAAGAAAGCAACCACGTCCTTTTGAGCAGAATTGTTACAGATATTGATTTTTCAGACATTTTCTCATGTTTTCTCTGCTATAATAATTATGTTGAATAAAAAAAATCCTGGCAGCAGGATTTTTAATCAATTATTTCAAACTGATGAATTTGTTTTCGTACAAAAAGACTTCTGGGTGCTTTCTTCAACTTTTCGAATTTAACTCTCCTGTAAGTGAAGTGTTTAAATCTAGAGCTTCCTTGAGGCACTTCAAATGTTTGAAACTGGAGAATTTTGCAGTTAAAGGGAAGCTTTTCACTTTCAGTCTTGCAGGCTACTACTGCCAAAAGACGCTTCCAGAGGTTCAAAACTGAAAGTTCAAGCCCTTCCCCAAACGCTTTTCAATCTGGTTCCTAACAAATGAGCTTCAAAATCCAATACAGGAAACGAGAGGTACTCTGGGTTGTCTTGTCTGACTGAAGAATTATTCCGGAGAGGCAAGCGTTTGGGAAATTCTGGTGAGGGGAGCAACAAGTTGGCTTTATCCTTTCCTGTAATGGCACCCTTCTGGAGGACCACCCTAATGGTCTGATTTTATTGGCTCAACGGCAAAGAGTGGTCTTCACTCCACCTTAACCTCCACCCCTTGGCAATCTCAAAATCTACAGAGGAACACTTTTATTATTCATCTCACCAGCTTGATTTGGTCATGATTTGTAATTTTTCATTGAAAGGTAATCGAAAAGAAGGCAGGCCTTTTCAGAATGAACATGATGGGCAAACGTGTGAACTATGCGGCACGGTCGGTTATCACTCCGGATCCGAACTTGGCGGTTGATGAGATAGGAATCCCAATTGTATTTGCCCTCAAGCTGACGTTTCCCGTGCCCGTCACACCGTGGAATGTGGCAGAGCTGCGTCGTCTGGTCATCAACGGGCCTGAAGTTCATCCTGGGTTAGTTGGACCTGATGTATTCTGTGGAATGTTGCATCAATTATTCTGCCCATGGAGAGATTTTTCCCATTGCCAATTTGCCATTTAAATACAGGTTGACCTATAAAGGCACCACAAAAACCATACCTGGTTGTTCCTGTGCCCATTCTGAGTAGAAAATGTGAAGATTAACTCTTTCCCTTTGAGGCTTCATTTGGGGGGTTTCTAAAAGTTGGTTTCTGAATTCCCATTGAGGGGTTTCTAAAAGTTGGTATCACACTGTTATTTGTTAAAAAAGCTTAGTCTGGCGAAACCTTCCTTCTCCATTTGTTCTCTTTTGTTGATATTTGTTGATGGTATTTCATTGATAGGGATGACCTTTGCACAAACCATGTTTAACATGAACTTATTTGATAACAAATTCTGGCAAATGATAATTTTTTGAAAGCATGTGCCATATTTTTTGGGGAGGGAGTGCCACAGAAGCCACCGGAGAGAAAATGCTTTCTCCATCTTCGACTCGGAATGGCCTCAGGAACAACCGAGTATGGTTTTGCTGGTGCATTTATGGGACACCCTGCAAATTGGATAACTTGCTGCAGGCGGATTGGATTGCTAAACAGGTTGAATGGATCGAATTCATGAGGATTCAACATTCAACGTGCTGAATTCCTGAGAATTTGCCACCCACGTCACTTGTGAAACTGCTCCAAGCTCGGTTGAACTCGAAATTGGATGACCCTGTATTCGCCTGACCTTTGAACTTTCTCCCATGTTCGAATGTCTCTGGCTTCACCTCTGCCGGCAGATTGTCAGCATTGTTGGTGAGAAACTCGAGCAAATGAACTGGGATTCTAAATTCTTTTAAATTTGCCATCTTGCTGTAGTGGAAGATTTGGTCTTTCTGCAAGGCTCACACTTTTATTGGGCAATTCACCTTTTTCATTTCTTGGCTGTGACTGAAATGGAGACATCATTTTGGTTAGGATTGCCTCACAAGGGAGTGTGGTAAATGTGTGGGTCCACATTATCAGTTACCGGTATGGTTGAAGAGTTCTGAATCATCGAAGTTTGGGCCTCAATTATTCAGTGTCACGGAAGTGATGAAAAGTGGCAGAAAAAAAGGGTTTGGTATCGCAGGTAATTTCCAGTGATGCCACGAACATACTTGTCTTCTTCAACCAGCCCATTCTTGTCTTGTCGTGTTCCACCAATTCTTTGGTAAAACGTCAGCAAATGAACCCTGGAAAGAGCAAGGATTCATCCTGGAAAACCTTGAAAATGCAGGGAATTTCGATTTTTCAGAACAGGAGCAACCATGTGCCTCAATTTTATGCAAAGATCATGAAATGGTGGTTGTTGGCAGGTATTGTTTTTGTCCTTTTCATAAATGCTGTATGAGTTTTCACCGAAGCAACTTCCAAACTTGCAACAACGTTTGCTTATTCTTTGCTTTTAGTGCCCTATCTGTAGCCAATGAGGACAATTCTATCATCAGATTGGATCCGAATAACATTAAGCAACGTCAGGCAACAGCAAGGGGACTTTTGACACCTGCATTCCACTCTAGTGGTCTGTGCACACGGTCGAAAGTGGTTAGTTGCTCGTCGACTGCAGAGTGCAGTTGGATCTGTTTCCTGTTTCTGCATAATATCGGCCTTTTCAACCTGAAGTGTCTCAATGGAATTTGGAACTGAAGATTTTCACGCTTAAAATGGCATAAAGCTTATCACTTTTTCTGCAGACGTGACTGTAATTTCAGTTTTCCGAAATTTAAAAGCATATGCGTAGAGTTTCGTATCCCGATGAGTATGAAGATTTCCCCGCAACATGAATAGAATATGGGGTACGATGGAGGGGAAATAGTACTTCATAGAGCGACCTCAAATTAAAAAAAAAACCTTCATGTTTAAGCCCATCCTTACGCAGTGCTTCACTGTAATCTTTTTCGTCAGTAAAATCGGCAGATGATTTTGGATGGAGGTGCACCAAAAGTGTTGGGGAAGTTTGGGGAGTTGGGAACCAAAATTTGAAAAGTGATGGAAAAAGCACGAAAAAGTAAAGGGATTTTATTTTTCAAAAGCCCTGAGCATTCTGAGTGCACTCGTTATCCAATTAGGTACAACATCGCCAAGCAACGTTTATGGCCAGACAAATTGCTGAATGGTCTGCAGATGTTTAAGGGTTCGAGACAGGTCATTCCTTCCCGACCTTGATTATTGGCTATTGCTATTTTTAGAGAATGTTTGCCAGTGAAGCATTCTGTTGTACATTCCTGCGAGTTCTCTGTCGCACTTCTTCATCGTAGATAACATGAGTCTATAGCTGATATTGGTTTCAGATGCTGGTCAGCTATAAACGTGCCTTCTGCGAGTTTCAAAACCATTCATAACAATAACATGAGTCATGTGAAATTTCCTAACCCCAGTTTTCCCTCCTTTTGCATTGGTATGCCGTGCTGCAAACGGTAAAAAACGTTTTGTCTTTTTTACCTCAGGTTTATCGGCATGTGCAGAATGGTGACCTCATGCTGCTCAATCGTCAGCCAACCCTTCACCGTCCAAGTATCATGGGGCACAGGGTGAGAATACTCCGTGGTCAGAAAACCTTTCGGCTCCACTACGCAAACTGTAAGGCCTACAATGCCGATTTTGATGGTGATGAGATGAATGCCCACTTGCCACAGTCTCATCATGCAAGGAGCGAAGGATACAACATTGGTTAGTTGTTGGCTTACTTGGCCTAAGGTTGTGCATCTTGTTTAACCTCTTCCAGGCCAGAGCGCCATGCGATGGCATTCATATGAATGCACTGCACAATCAGTTTCAATTCTTCTGCAGTGGCACGAGAACCAGAACACTACCATTGGTGCCCTGCTACTCAAGATCAAAGACAAAGCCGAAGTGCCATGTAGAGCACCTTATATTGCACACTGGACCAGGCTTTTGACTGGGTGGACTCGTGGAAAGCAGAGCCCCATATATGGGAACTTGGACTGGATGACGAAGACATCCGCTTTTTCGTTTATTTGGGCTAAACAGGTTCTGTGTATTGTCGTTGCCATTGTGTCAATTTGCTGGCATATTTTTGCCTGTGGGCTATGTGACGGACAGTTGAATGAGAGGGAGGTGGCGGATAGGTCAGAGATCATGAAAAAAGTTTTTTGTTTGATTTTTTTAAATTTTTCTTGATTCATGTTGACTGAAAACGTACTGGTTTCAGTGATGGGTTTGTTTTTCTCAATTTCAGTGGTTACATAAGGGTGCTTGCTGTATTTTAGAGCATCCGGGCATTGATCTTTTTTGATCTTTAGCACGCACTCTGCAAAGGTGTTTTTAGACTCCAGATTAAAACAGGCTTCATCAACAAAACTGCATCTTTTTGGGCAACTTTGAAGAAGATAAGAGCTGTGATATGCTTTCTCCACCGAAGCATCGGAAGTTTTACATTATTTGACAACGAATTTGCCAGAACACAGTCCGCTGCAAATTAACAAAGCAAGATACATAATTGGGCTTCACAGCCTTGTCATATACATACAGTGAGATTAAAGCTAAACCGGTGGGATGGTGACTCGCCCGTTGGTCTCTCTCGCAGCTGCTTGCGTGGGAGAGGACGGAGTAATTGGCTCTCGGAAGCAAAAAGCGTTGTCGGGCAATTCTGTCGTTGTCAGCGCGTGATTTCCAATCTCAGGTCGGCAGGTGAGTTGCAGGGTGTAACGAAAATTGCGACAAGTCGAGATGGTGCGCTGCACGGACTTATAGCGAGTGCAGATGGTTCTGTTAATGTGAGATAATTGCAGAAGTGTTGCCGAGGTTAGCTAGGATTTACATGCCCGGAATCCTAACCGGCATGTTTCGGCCGAGTCGAGGATTTCCGGCCTAATGCGCATATTCCGCACCACATTTTCATTGAAAAAATGTGTCAAGTAAAGGGACCGGACCACAGACGAGGGGTATTCGACTGCGATCCTGGCCGCATATGGGTTGGACACGTTTTTCAAAGCACTAGCCGAGTGGCGCAAGAAGCTGGGAAAAGTCAAGGGTGCGTGCTTCGCATTTCGCACGGCAACAAACAGCAGCCGTAAAAACATGTGATCCATATGCTTTGGAAGATGGTATAGTTCTGAACTTCGGCTCGGTTTGTGTGTCTGGGCTGTGGAGCAAATTGACAGGTGTCCGGCTTTAGCGCGCAAAATTTGCTGATGAGGCCCGTTTTCAGTTGCAAGGCGACGTCAATGGGCAAAACAAGCTACGGTGGAGCCGAGAAAACCCACACTGGGCTGTGGAGGGTCACACCCACGACTATGTGATTGCATGACAATGATTGCATGACGCATTGTCACCGATGACGAACAATTCGAACATTTGCTGGACCAGTCAATTGATAAGGTACTTGTAGTTCACGCTGTAGGCGGTCAGCGTCACAGGCCGCATTTTGCTTCAAAAGAAATAAACAGGTGACTGAAAACAACATAAAAAACACAGTCGAGAGAGCGACAAGCATATGCAAAACGGGTGAACCCCATCCCATCGGTTTGGCTTTAATCTCACTGTATAAATTCAACAAAGCATGCAGAAATGGTAGCAGCGAAATTATTACACACCAACAGCGATGAATCAATGCCAAGGCTTAAATTGAGCGGGCTTCTTCGGGCTCTCAGAGCCGGCCGACCCTGGGGGTGCCGGCTCCCGGAGCCGGCTGCCCTTTTTCTTTTAAAGAGGTGGCAGCCCTTCCTCCTTAGTGCATTTCGCCACCTTTCGGGAATTTGAATACTGTAAGAGACCAGAAGAGGAAGGGAAGAATAGAATGAAGGAATGTATTCTTAAATTTTTCGGGGGAGACCCCATATCAATTTGAAATACGGCATAAAATGTCCGACAACCGAAGGGCCCCTTTTCAAATTTCTCTTGCCCTTTTCAAATGTTGGGAGCCGGCCGTTTTTATTTTACAATTTGAGCACTGATCAATGCTCCAGCAATGACTACACATCTGGTAGGCCATACAGAATATTGCTTCTGAAGGTTTTTGAACTGATTCATTACCATTTCCAAAGGGTTTCAATGATTTTTGAATAAACCAGGCACTGGGTGCTTAAAATTATTTGAGGTTGCAGTAGTTTGTGGTAAAACTACCCTTGTTTTGTGGTTTAAAACTACGTTGGTTTGTTTATTTTTTCCAGCCTGTGTTGCTGGTCAGTATTTGGTACCGAAGGATGGCACTCCATTGGGTGGTCTTATTCAAGATCACGTCATAGCTGCCGTTAGACTTACCCTCAGAGGAAATTTCTTCACAAGGTGAGAAAAAGAAAGCTCCCTACGCAGGTTTTTTTCTACGTAGGCAGGCCTTGCATAGTTCTCTATTTGTCCTCCTTTCGCTGCTCCATCTTTCATTTCCCATCCATCCCTGTTTCCACAAATTAAATGAATCTGCTCTTTCTTGTGGCATTTTGTTTGGCCATATCTTCCGACTTCCAAGGGTGTGCTGCTGCCTGTAACCACACAGTTTTGAAAAGGATACCATTGATTATTTTATCTCGATTCTTCTATTCTGTTCTTCTAGTCACTTGATTCTTCATCTGCATTTCGTTCTTTGGTGCAGTTATTTCGTGCCGATAAGGATTAACCAGGAATACAGGGCACACGTTTTTCTTTGGGGAGTCACAGAAAATGTCAAATTTTCACTGGTTGCACCGGTGGCTTGATGAAAAGCAACATTACTACCTTCAGTCGGCGCTGTTATGGGTGGATAATGTCTGATAATGTCTTGATAATAGCTTTTCATACCTCTCGAGAGTGGATTGACAATAGCTAAGTTGGAAAAAGACTGCATGTGTTTCCCACATTGGTTTTTGGCAGATTACATTTAACATCAGCTGTAGACTGTTATAAAAGCTTCCATTTTTGTTTATTTCTCTCTATGAGTTCAGATCTGATTACCAACAGTTGGTTTACTATGCCTTGAGTACTAAGCTTGGTGAGATTGTTACACTTCCGCCGACTATTTTGAAGCCGGATCCACTTTGGTCTGGGAAGCAGGTGATATCTACTCTCTTGATCAACTTGATACCAAGAGGAAAGACTTTGCTGAATTTGGAGAGCACTGCCAAGATATCTGCAAAGGTGAGGGAAAAATTCAATCTTTGAGGCCGTAAACCCCATTGCAACTCAGCCGCTGGTTCAACTGAATAGCCAATTCAACAGACAGATGCATCTTTCCCGCCAATGGAAAATGAATAAGTGTTGTGCATAGAAATGATATTTTTGCAACGCAAATCTATCCATCTGCAAAATTGGTTATTGAGTTGAAACTGAGGGGTGAGTTGAAAAATGGAGAACATGACCATTGGACACGGAACATCTTGCAATGTTTTTGGGCAACATTGTAAAGTGCTCGCTGTTCATTCTTGCTGGTGGGTGTGAGCATTTATTTTTAGCATGGTAGAATCTGGAGCCATTCATCGAATATCACAATCCACCATCAACTAGAACCTTAAACATGGCTTTTTTCACGTGGAGTCGCCGAAAACTGGCCATGACATTTTCCCATGTGAAGTTGCCCAAAAGTGGTCATAAAGTTTCCCATGTGTTTTCATGTGGAGTGGCCCAAAACCGGTTGATATTTTCCCCTTCAAAACAAACACACCAATGAATAACAAACAACTTCTTCAGACCTGTTGAAAATGTTTGGCAATGGACTAAACTATTCCAAAATTTGGCAAAATGATTGGCATTTGGGAAAGTTACTCTTTAGCCGCATTGTTAACTTTACGCGGACTGATATTCGTGGCACCATCCACAAATAAAATGTTGCGGGATAGGATTCCTTCCTGTCACTTAACACTCAGACAACTGTTCATGGCATGGTTCACAACTGTTCAATTGAGGAGGACTCACACATTTCATTGAATCATGCTTTGTTCTCAGAAACATCCACCCAAAAATGAAGCGAGATCAAAATTTGTGTTTGTTCAAAAAAAGAAACTGGTTTCACCAGCCACCTAGAGAGTTTAGATGTGGTAGTCAGCCAGAAAGGTCATGGAAATTATGGAAATATTATGCAAAACACAGAGGCCCTTCTCCCAGGTAAAAGGGGAGATAATTGAGGAGGGAAGCCTGCTTGTCTTGGTCAGCTAGTTTCACATATCATTTTTCCGAAATGCCTTTCTGCATTTTTTAGGATTGGCAAGTTGAAAAAGAGCGGGATTGGAAAGCCGGAGGAGATAAAATGAAATCGCCGATTGCTATGTCCGAGAATGAGGTGATACTTAGAGGCGGTGAATTGCTTTGTGGCGTGGTGGATAAGACACATTGCGGATCCACACCATATGGGCTGATTCACTGTGTTTACGAGGTTAGTTTTTATTTTATTTCACTTTGGAAATCAGTAAATCACCTTAGATTTGTAAAAACTTAGCCTTTTCCTTGGTTTCTTTACTCGCACTTGTTTAGTTTGGCGTTTACTTTCGGCTTTGAGAAGATTTTTGACACTTGAAAATTTTTTCCTGTGAAATATTTTGCGAAATCTTCTATCCTAAATTTATCAATGTCAGCATTTTCCGTTGAGCCAAAAGCAGGTTGGGTGCTTCACCTTGGTATTCTGCAGACTGGATGATCCAAGTAATAGAAAAAGGACTGCTCATTTGACACTGTAACCACTGCAATGACCTCTCTGACTTTGACACAAACCCAGGGATTGAGATTGTGTCGTTTTCTCGAATCCGTCACTTTTAGCGCTAAAGTTTCTTGTCTACAAGAAATACCAGCAATATTCTCCCATGAACTTGGCTGATGTCACCAAATTTGACTAAAAGTGTTTAAACTGCTCCAACAAGATTGATTCAAATGTCGAAAAAAAGGCCGACACCCTGGCCAAAACGTTTTGCTTTGATTTACATGCGCTTCACCTTTCTCCTTCTAATTTACAGTTATATGGTGGCCAGGTATCAACAGACCTGCTGAGTTCATTTTCACGCCTATTCACGTACTACCAGCAGTGGGACAGTTTCACGTTGGGAATAAAAGATGTCATCGTGAATTCACATGCTGACAAGAAACGGAGGAAAATTCTGCGTAATCTGCCTTTGGTAGGTACTTTGACGATTTTTTTTCGGATATTTACTCCACATTGCAATCAAATTCTTGATTTCTTCCACTCCAATATCCAAGCTTATTCTTATTCGTCCTATGTCTTTTGCAGCAGTCCTGTTTCAATGTCGGGCAATAGTTCCCAGCTTTCAGAAACTGAGAATCAAACTGCCCTTGCCCCCAAGCATATCAGGCAACAAAAAAGGTATGGTTTGGTGCTGGTCTCCACAAAATGGTGCTCAAATGCACATTCATCGCAATTATGATATCCGCCAGTAATAAACACTAGAGATCTTTTTACCTGCCCACCCGCAACGAATGATCTTAATTCTCCGCTGTTTGCATTGCAATCACTTCAAATGATTTTTTTTTTATTTACAGTGTGCCGCTGGATGCACACAAAACTCATTTCGACCACTGCATTTTCTCAATGCTTTTCATCTTGCCTTCTCATTGTTGAGTTAACTTCTTCTGCCGTCGAAAGTGAGTTTTTGTAACAAGGCCCCAGAAAACATTGAGAAGGTTTTTCAATCAAACTTATCTGAAATCCAATGTTTTCGTTAAAATTTGAACAACTTGCATGAGAACATTCATAACGTTGAGAGAGTTTCTCTTATTAGGTCTCTGGTCCAGATAGGTTCCATTCTGTTTCACGTACCTGAGTGAAGTGTGGCTTTCGGCCGCTGTGTGGCCTTAAATAATGTTTTTTGCCTACTGAACATCTATCATTGGGCATTACAAAAATCTCGGATGTGTTTCAAGCGAATGTGTGCCAATTGAATGCTAACATGCACCGTTTGGGCATGTAAAGGTTAAAATTTGTAAAAAGTTTGAAAAACCCCAAAATCACCCTTTAGACAGGCAGAATGGCAGTTTTCTAATTTTTCTGTTCCTAGCGGTGAAAAACAGTCCTGATGCCAAATTTTCAAAACTCCAAGAGGTCTGGGGACTGGGAGTGCCCAATTATTTTTGGCAATCAGTGAATCAGTGAGTCAGGCAAGTTAAAATTGAACTGCACTGGATAATTACTTCTATTTTTCAGCTTGGTGCATTAGCAGCCAGAGAGGCATTTGGCTTGCCGCAGGACACTGATCAGAATATTCTGCACCAAAAGATGCAAGAATCCTATTCGACGGACATGGCGCAAGCGAGGAAAATTGTCGATTCAAAGTACAAGTCAAAACTTGATTCAGCAACAAATGATATCAATGGGTGAGCAGCCTTCATTGTTTTATGCAGCCATTTTTGCATTCTCGCATTTTTGCAATCTCTGTTGCATCTTTCATGTATTAAAACCCAACTTTTTGGGCCTGTGATGAAGTGGCAGACAGCTCAACTCACTTGAGGCTCTCAAATCTCAACCCTTCTGGGTCATACCATGACAGTGTGCTATAGCGTTGTCCTCACACGGTGTTCTGGAATATCGATCAATCAAATGAAAGTTCCTCTGCTGCACGGACTCAAGCGGTCGTGTTGTTAGCAAAAAAAGATAACACAATGCAGTTTTTCGTTGTAGTTTTTCCGAAGACAAACAGGCTCAGAAATTCTGAATGTATTACTGTCAAAAATGAATTTGCGGGGAACATTTTTTCGGAATCGTTTTGTTGCCAGAATTGGTGCTTGAACTGGTGATTGGCAGGAATGGGGTTGGCTGTTGGAAAAAAAAAGGTAGATGTGTTTTGGGGTAAGATGTAGTTGCTGAGTCATGGCTTACATCCCCATGGTGTAAAGAAAAGGTAGATGTGTTCTGGGGTAAGGTGTACTTGCTGAGGCATGGCTTACATCCCCATGGTGTAGGTTGTGTCGCTGGTATTTTTCGTATTTTGAAAATGGATACACTGTTTTTTTACCTCGCAAGAAGAAAATCACGATTCATGTCCGAAATTTTTTTTTACCTTAGTGTCTGCATTCCCCGCGGTCTGCTGACATCGTTCATTGACAACAATCTTCATCTGATGGTTCAATCTGGTGCCAAGGGTTCAAAGGTCAACGCTATGCAGATGTCGTGCCTTTTGGGGCAGATCGAGTTGGAGGGGAAACGTCCACCAGTTCAGCTCTCTGGAAAGACCCTACCCTGTTTTGAACCGTATGAAACAACACCACGTGCTGGTGGCTTTGTGGGAGGAAGATTTCTGACTGGAATCCAACCACCCGAGTTCTTCTTCCATTGTATGGCTGGAAGAGAAGTGAGTTTCCTGGGAACGGGGAGTTTTCACGCTCTGGCTGAAGTGTAGTTTTTTCCTTGCTAATCCTTCACATGAGTATTCAATGTGGTTTGTCATTCATCTATGAAACAACCGAAGTCGAAATGGTGGAATGAATGCAGTGTATTTCCTGTGATGAAGTTTTTCCCGTTTGAATGCCCTGCATGTGCAGGACAAAACTAAAACTTTGGCAATTTTACACCGACAGGAAATTTTGAACTTTCCATAAACAGCTTTGAAATATTGCTGCCATCATCTTTATTCCATGAATGAATCATTATGCATTTTTTTTGTGTATCGTTTCAGTTCTCTTATCGCTTCAGATCTCTTCATGAAGTGCAAGTATCGTGGTATCAATTCTTTGTCAATTTTGGAAATCTTTCATCGAAACCATAAACACTAAAATTCTCATGATAAAAAATGCAGACCGACTCCACCAGCTGCGTCAGGAATGGAATGTAGGCTTTTCCAGAATGGCAGATGTCCATTCATTGGATGAAAAATACAATGCAAAACATCTCACCGACAACATGCGTCCTGCTTCAAGAGGTCATTGCAAATTCAAACAATTGTTTAATGCCTTTCTTTAGTAGATTCCCAATGATTGACCCACAGAGACCTCAGCTCTGGCCTCGCTCTTGCAGATTTATACCTTCTGTCAATTTTGGAAATTTTAATTGAAGCCAAAAAAATGCGATTTCGAAAACACATATTTTGCCTCCTCTCCTCATTATTTTAGGGATTGATTGACACAGCAGTGAAAACCAGCAGAAGTGGTTACTTGCAGAGGTGTCTTATCAAGCTTTTGGAGGGCGTTTTGGTCTGCTACGATATGACAGTTCGGGATAGTGATGGCTCTGTTATTCAGGTTTGTCGACTCTTGGTGTTAGTTTGATTGGACATATGCATAAGGATCTGAAATTATTCTGATGATATGCACACACACATCTCCTGATCCGTAAACATTTGTCCGAATCTGACACCTCTAGAAAGCGTTGTTGAAATCTGGTGTTTATTTTCTTCGTCCTGCATAAGAGTAAAGGAAAAGAAAATGTTTTCGAGGCAACAGTAAAATTGGGAAAACACATGTATGAGTACATTAATTCTGCCGTCACTTTACATGCCATTAAAATGTGCCTATGAATATCTCCAAGTCGATTCCTTAATTGCGTGCTTTCAATTGGAAAGGCATCAGTTTCACACATGGCAAAACAATGAAAAGGTGGATGTTCGAGAAATATGGTGCAGTGGGCTAAAGTGTGTGGTCATAATTTTGGCTTCTCTTGCCCGGTTCTTCCAAGCGTGGTTAACTTTAACCACTGGTTATCTTCAACTTAACCAAGGTTAACTCTTTGTTTTGTTCTTTTGGTCGCTAACCAGAGGTTATCTCTCTGCCGTAGTAAAAGTTAGCCACTGGTTAACGACTTAACCAGTGGTTATCTTTTGCGTTCTTTTGACTTGTTTTTTGCCGTTAACCACGGGTTAAATTGAGATAACCATGGTTAAAGTTAACCCGCCGAAATCGGCGGGTTAAGATGGTGCGACAAACGCAAAATGTCGACAAAAATCCACGGTAATCACTGTTCATTTATGCGTATTGGCAGCAAATCATTTGCGATTTTAATTAGGGAAGCAGGCTATGGACCCCTGGTAGGTACCTATACCTATGTGTCGACGACAAAAAGTGAACAGGAATGAAATGATCGCATTTTCAAAAACAAAGAAAAATGTTTCGCAGTTGAAAAAATGACACACGTCGAAAACGGAATCCAACTATAGAGACAGATTGCTCGTCCAACACGAAATCGAAACAAAAACGTCAAACTCAAAATTTGCCAAACAAAAACTGTTGCCATGGAAACGATATGCGACATCAAGTGTAACCTCATAAATTGTTTCGTTTCGGCGAAATGGAACTCAAATTGTAGAAAAAAGATGGGGAATGGAGCGCTGGGGGTTCATTTCGGAAGAATGCATTTCGGGAGAAGAAATCCTTTCGGCGCTATCCTTTGGAATCCCTTGCAAAAATAAGGAAAACACTGTTTTACCCCACGTTATCCCTCAACTTGAGCAATGAATGAGCGAAATAAAGGCAGCAAAGAAAACAAAAAGTGGGCTGCTTCTAGTCCCCGGTATATTATCTCGGCGAATGATCTCGAGCTTTTCCTTTCCTCCCATGTCGTAAAGACTGAAAGCGAGAAAACGACTTTTCGCATAATCGCACTTATTATTATTATTATTATTATTATTGTCATCTAGTCAAGTTACGACACGTCAAACAGTAAAATGTGACAAACAATGAAAAACCAAAAGAAAAAAAAAAGAAAAAATTGCTTTAGCTAAAAGACAGCGAAATTAAGATAAGAACACTCAACTACAAGGGCCAGAAAAAAAGACGGAAGCACCAATGAGTGAAAATGGCCACGGTGTTCACATTTGGGTAGAGTTTTGGAAATTTATGGTACATATTGGTGGTCAAGAGAATTCCAGTCCCTCGCGGTTCTGGGAAAGAAGCTATTAAAATATGGGTTGAACCGTATAAGAGGAGCTCGTACATGGGTGTTAAAATGAGTTCGACGTGCAGTGTCGATGCGTGAGAATGAAAGTGGAAGGGGAAGTGTGGATCGCCCTGTCAGAATGTCAGAGAAAAGGGCCAGACGTCTGGATCTCCGTCGCTCAGATAAGGCCTCCAGACCACGGGTGGAAAGCAAATTTGAGACACTAGTTTCGCGTCTAAAATCGGCAGTAATCATTCGCGCAGCCAGCCTTTGGACACGCTCCAAGGAAGAAATATGACAGACTAAAAACGGGTCCCATACTTCGCAGGCATATTCTAATTGGGGTAGGACAAAGGTTTTGTATGCAAGAAGCTTGGCTTTCGTAGATGCATGGCGAAGATTCCTATAAATATAACCCAGGGATTTTTTGGACTTTGAAACGATGGTATCGATATGGTGACTCCAGGAAAGTTTACCGTCTATGTGAACACCGAGGTATTTAACACTTTGGTGATCTTTGAAATTTTCCCAAATTCTCATGCGGTCACAGTGATTTTTTAACTTTTTGCAAAACGCCAAGAAAACAGGAACGTCATTTCAGATTTTCGCAGGAAAGGGCATTCTTCAGCAAAGTCTGAGCGCAACACGACATTCGGCCATCTGGGGGATGAGTCCCCAGATACCCGTAGAGATTAGGCTCGTGGGCAAGGTCCCATTGGGGTTCGAAGAGGCAGACCCCCTTGCGGGAAGTCTCGAGAGCGAAGGCAAGCTGTTAAACCTTTTGCTGTTTTTTGGGTTCATTTTGGGTGCAGGCATTTGGTGTTTCAGAGGCCAAATTTCCCACCAGCGTGAGACAATTGTCTCACGCCCCCGCCTTAAAGCGATCCACTGTGGACATCGATATTAGCAGGGGACCGTTTCCCCCAACTCCGGCAAGGAAAATGTCTTGCCTGGCAGACAAAAAAAGTGCAGAAACAAAAAAAAAAAACAAAAAAAAAAATGTGGGATCCGCTCAAAAAATGCATGTTTCGCGACAGAATGCGGTGGTTACAGTCGTTAAACAATTCAGAGATCGTGTAGAAGATAGCAGGGTACCTTGGGAACATTATCAAACGCATCAGTAAAAGATACATCAAATTATTATACCTTAGACCTTTACTGTCAACCGGTGTGAAATGGCAAAACCTGCCCAACAATTGTTCTGAATTTTTCAAAACTGAATTTCGTGAACTTGGAGTGTTTCTTGGACACACACGTCTGTTGGCATCTTTTCATGAAATGGGAATGGCGGGACCCATTAGAAACACAAAAAAGTCAGCTGAAAATTTAAAAAACGTGTTGTCTTGAAGTTTCTGACACGAAACACTCGGAGAGTTTGAATTGAAAAATTTCGCGTCGGCCGAGAATCGAACACGGGACCTCTAGCATCTGAAGCGAACGCTCTCCCAACTAAACCATGCCGCCTTCCTGCAAATCCGTTCCAAAACATCGCTATTATTCTACCGCTGCAATTTTAAAGAAGACGGCGGAGAGGAAAGGAGACAGCTGCTAACCTGTGGTTAAATGTTGCCTAACCAGTGGTTTGCAAACCAAAGGTTGGAAAATGCCAAAAGATCAGAAACTGAAATTAATCCTCTGTTATATTAAACCAGTAGTTAACAAACCACTGGTTAACTCGAAGTTAACCACGCTTGGAAGAACCGGGCATTGGAAGCGTCACAGTGGTTTGTGTCACATTCGATTTTTCTCCCAACAGTTGTTTGGAAATCCCTTCACGTTTTTGGGAGGGATAAAGTAAAGCAATGTGAAATTAATTCATGTTCGAGGGGTTGAAAAGATGAGTTTGTGGGACTAAATAGTTCGTAAATTTACTCATGTTCACAGGAATTATTCATGTTAGGAAAGCAGTGGTTCTTTCCTGCTTACACTTGTGCAAAGATCCATTCTTCTTCCCAGCAAAATATTTGTGTGAAAAATCTGTTTTTCTGCTCCTAGAATAATTTTAACGCTGTGCACTTTGTTTTATGTTTGTTATTTTGTTAAGCATTGGCTTCTCCTGATGTGGTTGATGGTCCAATCCATCATTCTTTTTCTGCTTCGATTGTAGTTTCAGTATGGGGAAGATAGTTTGGATGTTTGTAAGACACCTTTTCTGAAGAAAAACCTGTTGGGTTTCCTGATGGACAACCATTGCTCTGATTCGGACATGGACACCATCACAATTTCAAAGTATCACACCGACTCTTCGAAACTCAGACGTCACCTGAAATTGGTCAGTTGAATTGATTTGAATCAATTTCATTTCAGTCGATCAGGACACCATGTGTGTCATGAAAACTGAAAAATAATCTGGCATGAATTTTTATTGTTAGCAGTGGCTGCCTTGTATGATAAAACCTTTTACGATAAACCCTTCGGGCCCTTAAATAAGTGAGTTCGGTTGCTGTAAGTGGCTCTTCCTTTCTGGTGGGTTCATTCACAAAGTTGAATCTCTAACCACCTGTTAGAGATTTATCTCAAACCATCTGGTTTGAGGTTCAAACCACCTGGTTAAAGGTTCAAACCACCTGGTTAGAGGTTCACAACCTCTAACCACCTGGAGACACTACGACCAATGTTGTAGCACACTTTGTCTGTCATGTCTAGTTAATTCCCAGAACTGCAACGTGAAGGGTCTTTTATTGCAAGACAGGATGAAACGGCTCTATGAAGCTCCTCCTGTGGAATGTTGCATTTGTCCTCAGCTGGGTTTAATTTAACGTTTATGTCGTCTCCGGATTTTTTAGCCTTATCTCGTCTATGATGCCATATGGCATCATAACTTTTCAAGTCTGTCTGCTTCTGCAGCCTCATATTCAATTTTTGAAGTGTTTGGAACAACTCCTTTGAAGGCATGTTTACTTCCGATGACACGTTTATTGCAAAGGCCTGTACAAAGTCTTCATTCTGAGAATCGGAGTTGTACAACCGAAATCGTAAAAAATTATGAGAGGCGGTCTCCTTTGTCGGCGTGTCAAAGAGAAGCCGACCTGTCAATCAAGGCACGATTTGCCGACGATCCATCTTCACACTTCCGCCAACAACTTCCCAGAAATCCGATGAAAAATGTCATCAGATGCGGCCTGTCGGTGCCGTCAAAGGATTGAAAAAAAGTTTTCGAGATAAACGCACATTTATCTATTGATATTATTATTGTTTCCTACGTCGGCATGCCCTCTGTTTTTGACTTTGAACTTTTCCCGCCATTTTGGCATGGTCCCTGTATCTCGGGTAGGGATTGCTAAAGTGCCAGTTTTTGAGAAACCGGCTGGAGATATCGAAAAAATAGGCCGGATTCCACCCTTTGGGTGGAATCCGGCCTATTTTTTAACCGGCTGGAGATATCGAAAAAATAGGCCGGATTCCACCCTTTGGGTGGAATCCGGCCTATTTTTTCGATATCTCCAGCCGCCCGGCAGGGCTTGGAGTGACATACCCCCCCGGGCTAAATTTGGCCTAGGACACTTTTTTCCCGCCCAAATATCGATCCTTTATGATGCCAAATGGCATCATAGATAGGACCCACCATTTCGGAGCAGCAGGCGAGCAAAAAACCCCAAAATTCACCTCAAATAAGCCCGCTGTTCGCATGTCAATCTGACAGGGTTACAGTTGACACTCAGTGGCACAATTTGGCAACGTTTTGGACAAGATGTCAAAGTGGGGTGTCAATCCAAAAAAAAAAATCGACATGTTTTAACCAAACAGCGAGACGACTTTCGGGTTGAAATTTGTGATGCCATATGGCATCATAGACGACTTAAAGGTTAATAAGCAGTTGTACCTAATTACCAACAGACTTTACAATTTGTGCTCCTTTTGACTTCTCCATTTGGTCATCATGAGGTGCAGCCTGGGGGATGTTGCATCAGAACATGGGATGGCCCAGAACCCCTCCCTTTCCGTTTACGTGATGTCCCCAGATTGCACTGCATGAACCAAGTGGGGTGGAGGGAAAGGAAGTCAAAATTGGGATTCAAAACTGCAAGCATCAAGACTGGCTGCAAGTGCTCCTAATGGCGTTTATTTTGGCATGGAAGTTCTCTGTTCAGCGTTAGTTCTGCTTGTTTTCTCTTGCAGTTGAAAAAATGGTCAAAGCTGAACGAGGGTAAGCTCAGTCGTCGCACTTCCCCGTTTATGCACTTTTGTGATGCTGTTTCTTCCTCTGGTGAAGAATCAGGGAAGACATATTCGAAGGAGAAACTCCTCAAGAAGTGGTTCCGACTGCCGGATGATGAAAAGCAAAGGTTTAAATTTTTCTGTTTATTTTATTTCTCGGTTGACCAGTGCCCTGCTACCTTCATTCACATCGTGTTTCCTTCCCTTTTCCAAGTGGCACATTGGTTATTCTGTCCGCTTGCGGAGGTTTTCAAAACTGCTGCATTTTCGTGGAACTGAACCTTAACTGAACTGAAAACAGCACAATCAATTGTGCTGCTCCCTTTGCACCATCCACGATTCAAAACTCACCTGATGACGTGATCCATAAATTAGACATGTTAAAACAAAATAAATATAACTCACAGCCAAATCAGTTTGCAAGATTGCAATCTTACGAATGGATTCGGCTGTGAGTTTTATTTAATTTGTTTCAACATGTCTGATTTGCCCGTTCGTGGTGCTCGTGCTGAAATTGATCCATAAATTGCTTCATGCACACCTCCTCCCGTATCTTCGTCTATTTACGCAATACTATCACTGCCGTGTTGCCATCACTGCTGCCTCGCCGCAGCCTCTTCTGCGATGCCTTGCATCTCCGCAATATCTTTCTTTTGCCATGGGTTATCTAATACACATATTTTGTTCATTTTGCAACGGTCCACACTGGCTTCAGAAATCGAAGTTGATTGAGCCTTTTTGCAAACGGGGCATTTATTTGATTTTTCCATTTTATGATGCTCTCTTGTATTCCCTCCCGGTTGAGGTAAAGGTTTTGCAATGCCTATTGGAGCACTGGATGACCAGTTAAAGTCTCAGGATGGGTAGAATAATAAAAAAAAAACAATATTCAATTCTTCAGACGAGTGTCCTGGTTTGCCGTTTGAGGAGGTCTTGACGTCTTTGGATTCAAATGCATTTTTCCCTGTTTAGTTTCCATGCCCTGGCAGCCAGGCGTCCTGATCCGGTCACATCCGTATTGAGTCCAGATTGCAATTTCGGTTCAATATCTGAGCACATCACGGGCATGGTCGAACAGAAATTTGCTACCAACAACCTGAAATCCAAAATAGATAAGAAGTCATTTATGACAATGATGAATCTCAAGTATCAGTTGGCCCTTTCTGCTCCTGGTGATCCTGTCGGCTTGTTGGCGGCACAGGTTGGTTGGATGTGCAAGAAGTTGTCGAGATTTCGAGGGATTTGTTTCTCAGGACATCTTTGTTTTTAAGTGCCTCGTTTGTTGAAATGAGCGGTTTTAAGTTCCATGTGAAATTAAATGGGAAACATCGAATCAGCACAATAACCACCGACTCTGTTTTGGTTGAAAAGGGCACAAAAAGTCCCTCAAATGAACTGGAGGTCACTAAGTGAGCTCATCGGCATTTGGATGAGCCAATCGTATTTCCCCCTTCATTCATGACCTGATCTTTTGGTGACGCTGCAGTGCTTCGGATTTGTTGAGCGGGAGCTGATATCCATTGGAATGCATCTCCAATGTGCTCATTGTGTTTTACATTGACAAAACTCTGAATCTGTACAGGCACTGGCAGATATTTTCAAAAAGTAAATGTTGTGAAGGTAAGCAACGAATTATTGTTTTTGTGAAGTTTGACTTGACAACACAATGGCCCCCTTCTGATCATGTTCATGATGATTTAGATCGCCGTTCGTGTTGGGATCAAGTCTCGTGTCTGCTTACATCTATTGAGCAGTGTGCTCAGCAATGGCTCCAAAACTACCCGCTGCTGTCGAGATGAATTTCTACACTGCTCTGCTGTGATCTAGGATGACGTTTTGACCTTTTTCCACAACTTCAGACTCGATGTTTCGTGTCATTTTTTGGTTATCAAACCCATCCTGAGTTTAATTCCCTCCCTGATATAAGACATCTTGACCTTTTTCCACAACTCGCAACTATCATGGCATTTTCGGTTTATCATACCCTTGTTGAGTTATTCAACTCTCCGTTAGTTGTTTGGTAAGAAGGGTGCGTAACCCCGAACCTTTAGAAATGGAGATTTTTTCATGAAAGTGTAGCGTTTACTGGACATGCAGTCTCTAGGGTTCCTTACTTGTTACTCTTCTCCTTTGAACTAACTTCCGCACAGGTAACTCAACATTTTTTCTATTTTTATGGGTTATCTTCTAGTCTCTTTTGTGTGCCCATTTTGTTCTGCGATATTCTTCTGGTATTTTGTTTGCCACATTCTTTAATCATTTTTACTCACTTAGTCCATCGGGGAGCCGTCAACTCAGATGACGCTGAACACATTTCACTTTGCTGGACGTGGTGACATGAACGTCACACTCGGCATTCCTCGTCTGCGTGAGATCTTGATGATGGCATCAAAGAATCTTGCCACCCCAAGCATGGAGGTGCCAATTCTCCAATCTAGTCCAAATTGGGAGAAGAATGCTCAAGCGTTGAAGCTCAAGCTGACACGGGTTCTACTGCAGGATGTTCTGGCAAACGTCCACGTCACGGAGGCACTTGATACCGGCTCAAGGTCAGCTGATGGACTGATAATTTTGCACAAGGATGCTCGAAACAAAGTAGCAAACACAAAACATTCCTGCATTTTGCAAAATAAAAAAATGATTGATTCAAAAATGATTCAAAAATGAAAACAAAGGTGAGCCAGAGGGAACCCGCAGAATGTTCTTTACCATGAAAAATATTTCATTAATGAGCTTGATTGAATCTCATGGGAGACATCATGATTGTGGCGATGAGAGATGTGAGTGCCCCATCATTAGTCAGAACCTGACTGAAAAGAATACCTTTTGACCATTTTAAGGTAGGTCAATTTTATTCTGGGTAAAAAAAAACTGGCTTAAATACAAAAAAAAAATGTTGAGAGTACCCAGGTGCTGAACCTTAATACATTGAATGACCAATCGCAGCTTAATGATTGCTTTTTGTATGCATATTTGACCTTGTGGGCAAGTGTCACTTAAGATTGGAGGGCCTGACACCAGGAATTCTCCCAGTGTTTTAAAACTGCATAACTCTGTCAAAAATCAAAATTTTTCAATTTGGCTCTGATTTTTGGGGTCAGAAAAAAGGAGACTTTCCGCACGCTCACAAAAATTGCAACCGGTACCCATATTCGGTTCGACATCGCATCCCTAAAAATGACTTCTTTTTCATTCCAGGGAAATGGTCTACACTTTATTGTTCAACTTCCTGCCGCACAAGGCCTACAAGCACAGCCTCTATGCTTCACCATCAGCTATTCTTCGCTACATGGAGAAGTCCTATTTCAAGATACAGCTCATGAATGCTATACGGAAGGCATCCCGTATGAAAGTGGAGACGCTGTAAGTGATTTTTTGATTGTGTTGATTCTTAAACTGTTGCACCATTGTCGACTTCTCCAGATGGCATTTCAACTTGGTTCTATGACTTCACCACTCAACAATCAGCACTGTCAAAGGATGGCGCGCCATGTTATCGCCACTCAGGGTTGCCACCTACCTGAGTTATCCAGGATGCGCCCGGAATGTGGGTAAATTCCAGGGAGTAAACGACAAAGTGAAAACCTGGAAAATCAAGATATTTTGAAACCAAAAAATGTTGCTTTCACAAAATGCCCTGTAATTTTTACTGCAATGATTTTGCAAATTGAGCAAAAAAGGTGAAGTTTTAAAACTCAATTTTTTACATTCAAACTTCTTCTTGCTCAATTTGATTTGCTTCTCTCTTCGATTGCTCATTGTTTGCACCCCGCGCACAGACTGGGGCTTTATAGTTCTCCAAAAAATCAACCCTAGGTCCACACTTTTCTGCGTCCAAGACGAAAAAAATACCTGCAAAACTCAGTGTCGCATTGTAAGAACAATCTCACTCAACTGAAGTTGCAGCAGTTGATAAATTGAGGGTAATACAGACCTCTTCTGATAGTTTCTTTCCAGACTTGATAAGCGGTCTTTCCAGACTTGATAAGCGGAACATTATTTTTCCACTTTCCCCTTAGCGTTTCGTCTGCGTTTGAAAAGGCAGAGAGGAGAGGTTTTGGTTCCATGGAGGATGAAGATGGCGATGAGGGTCGGGGAGGAGGTAGCCGTGAGGACATGATCGAAAAGTTGGAAAAAGCTGGTACCGGCGAGACGCACATGAGTTCAGACGAAGAGGATGCGGTAAGTTTGTTTTTTTCTGCACTAGGGAACGACATGCAGTTGTGGCATGGTGATTTTCTTCTTGCACATAGTTGCATAATTGCTGCCTGATTCAGACCGTTGTTGTGGTGTTGCATGTGCACCACGCCGCAACGAAGCGGAATGGGCAACAATTTCTTTGCCCAGTGCAATAAATCAGGTCGGGGATCGAACTTACGAGTACATGGTCTTGTCACGACATGTAGCAACTCACATTGCAACATCCGAAGGCAGTTAAACTGGAGATCCATCTATGAAACAGGACTGTTATGCAGTTAGTTCTCCCAATGACCAGACCTGTGTTCTTTTTGGACGGAGAGGTGGCAAATCAAGGTGCCATTCTTCAGTGAGCCCACATCACCATCCAATGGAATATGACATTATTTTGCAAACTATAAAATGTTATTGATAATTTTTGAATAGAGAAAAATAATCCAGTCAGATTTCCTTGTTTTTTTTTAAACATTTTTACGAGATGGAAGGGCATTGCATCATGATGAGGATCAGACAATCGATCCTCGATTTCCAGAGAACCTCTCCAAAATTGCAGGCAGACGGAGTGTTTTGCTTCTTCAGTTGAGAGCATTGTGCTGGAAGTTAAGAAGCCCCATGGGATTAGGATTTTCGGGTTTGAAGGACACGGTGGCTTATACCTGATTGGTAAAAACTATTTTGGTCCACCTCGTGCGACCACGTGTGCTACGTGATCTCTCCTGACATTTGAGTGTGATCTCCAGATTTTTTGTGCCTTGATTTTTGCCATCCATAAAACAGCAGAAATTGCGCATTTTTCGGTGCACTCCAAATCCATCGTCTGGACTAAATTTTTTCGTCGTGAGTGACACAAATGTTCGGAAGCAAACCAATGTGTTGATTGAACGGTGTCTGTCTCTCCATGAATGTGAAATTGGCACAGAATAGTTGGAATTCTTTGGCACGCACGCTGTGGTTTCGGACGATTTTTGGCAACTGTTTGATCCGGGAAATTGCCTGGACGTATACACAGCGTGACGGGCAGGTTGGACTGCTGTCTATAACAGGTGTCTGATTCTGGGTGTGTTATTTTCTTCCCTTCCCTTTGTATCCATCCTTTTGTTTAGGGAGATGATGATGATGCAACCACAGCAAGGACACGGCAGAGACACGGGGAGGATTATGATGATGAACCGGAAGCAGAGGAAGCTCAACAACTTCCAAGGGAGGAAGAGGAAAGTGGTAAATTGGAATTATGTGACCTTTTGTTTGAAGTCCGTTTGTTTAGGAAAATGCGTGAAGATGCGATGTTTCGCTTCCACATCATGGAGCTTCTTCATCCAGGTGAACAGTGGACGAATGAAATGTTGTCCGACTTCGGGTGTTCGTCTGAAGTAGCACCACGGCATGGGTGCGAAACGTGTCTTCCCACATTTACCTAAATTGAGTGAAATACCATGTGAAACAACTTTTGTTTTCAGGGTCTCCTGGAGACTCCTGCAGCAGGACTAATTTCAGTTCGAGCAACCGAAATTTTCAACACATACAATACTCCCGCTGCCCGCAATTAAATCTCACAGTAGCTTGCTTCCACCTTTTCTTTCGGTGTCAGCAATCTGCGCCAAGAATCATTTTGGTTGACAGGTTGAAGGGTCTCCAGCACACTGGTGTCGTTATTGATACGTGTGGGCCCTTGCCCCCACAATCCTTCGTAAAAAAGATCGCCACCACCAGTCTGGAATTTGTGTATTGAGCTTGATATAAAAGTCCCAGAAAAACAAGCCAGAAGTCTTCTAAGTTTGACTTGAAAGAACATTCACCCACTCTGTATTCTCCACTGTGGACACTTAAGAGCTACTGTTGTGAATGAAAATAAAAATAACTAAAAGTTTTTCTGCCCGGGGAGCGCCGTGGCCTAAGTTTCACGATACTGCTCCCCGTTACGAGAGGTCGGAGGGCTGTATATCGGCTATCCGGCCCTTGGAGCGGCAGATTTTTCATTCAGATATGCACCCCCCCCGCTCCAAGGCCTGATTCCCCCCGCAAGGCGGCAGGCTCTCAACCAAAAAGGCCACGGGGGGGGGACCAATGGTTCCCCTCCCCAAAACCCCTCCCTTTCACTGTGGTGAGCCGCAGTGGGGAGCCTGCTACTGTCTTTGTTGATTTATTTTCTTCTGTATGGATTTTGTGCTCCCACGTTCCTGTTTTCCCCGCGTGCTCACACTGTGTGTGACCTCGCACAGGAACGGCTCTGTGGGTGCCGGGGGAAGGAAAATGGAGGAGTGGTCGGACGGAGGGGCTTTGAAAACAAGGCCCCCCCGCATCCGCGAAAGTGAGATAGGTCTGATTTGTACTTCTTTCTTTGAACTGCTGTTTGTATTTTAACAAATAACTTTAATTAAAAGGAGCCCGTGTGTCTGCTGGATTAGCAGGCGCACCTTCCCCGTGTTTTCTTTGTGCCGTCTTTGTCTCGTCTTGTCTCGTCCCCCTCCTCAGGCTGGGGCACCCATGACCACTTGAGAGAGGTTTTTGTATGCATGCTTTGTGTCACCACAGTACTCCACTTACCAAAGGACCGGCGGCGGCCATGAGTACTGCTTGGCGATCTGAACATCTGAATTAAAAGTTTTTCTGCCCACTACCTACTCCTGTTATGCAGCTTTAATTTTTTTTTTCAGATGAAGAGGACAGCCAGATGTTTGATGTTGAACGGAATATCAAAAAAGAAGCCCCAGATCCAACTTGTAATGATGAGGCTGAAGTTGAAGACGATTTTGAGCAGTCATTGAGGGTGAGAGAGAAAGATCAGAAAGAAACAAAACTGGATGTTTTAATGCCTAGAGCTCTTGATGGACGTTTCTTTTTAACAATATGGCGAATGATCAAATGATTCTTTTATCATGTCTTATTTTAACTTTGGCTATGATTTAGAATTTTCGCCTACATTCCCCATTACCAGTCGCACTGGGCTTTAACTCGGTAGTCAATTCGGCAGATGGATGCACCTTTCTCGCCTTTGGAATAGGAGTAGCAATGTGCAATGCGAATCACAATATTTCACAACATAAGTCCATAAGTCTGCTTAATTATCCATTATTGGGCTGAAGCACATTTGTCCACTGAATCATTTCAATTGAGATTGCTGAGGAGAACCCACTCACAAATTTTGGGGACTGCACAGACACCACAATCAACCCCAGAAGTCCCCGAAAAAGTGCATTTTGGGTACTTTGGGGGCCCATATCTCGGAAATGGGGGTTCGGAGCAAATTTTGTCACTGAACAACTTCGATTCGTACAAGCATGTAGATTCGATCGGCATGGTTTTTTAGTGACATGATTTTACACCATGTATGTTCTCATTTCTATGACTAAATAGCTTATTTGTGCTGAGTCCAATGATACTGTAGCTTTATTGGTTGAAAATTAATCACGATTCCCGTGCGACACTTTTTGCATGAGAGCATATTATTTCTCATGTGATGAGAAAAAAAAAGATCACAAAATTAAAGTCGCATTTTCACCACTTTCTGTTTTTTAACATTTCTGAACTTTCGATAGCATGTTCTCAGCAGTCCTATAAGTTGGAAATGGAAAACACTGACCTTCTTTCTGAAAAGAAATACTGCTCTTTCAGCTGATATTGTATGCTTACAGAGCTCCCATTCACTGCGAGCACTGCCACTAAGCTTTTCAAGACACATTTTGGTCAGATTTGCACAATGAACCCAAACGTTGCAGAACACCACAGTGCTGTTGTTTTTCACTCACTGGCCAAAAACTGACTCATACTCGGGTTTTATTTAGAATACATGTAACAGGGCAACATGCATCGCAAAACACATTTAACATATTTTGTGTAGTGCATGAAATTGATCAAGCCCTATTGAAATTTGATGACCCTTGTCTTTGCCTGAACCTTGAAATTTCTTCCATGATCGAAGATTCTGGCGCTCTTCGGGCTTCATTTATCTCTTACTCTCCCAAGGGTTTCTTTCAATGGAGGTAGATTGTTTTCTTTGGATAGTTTGTAAATTATTATTTTTTGTTTTTTTTTTCAGGAGGCCTTGGCTGATGCTCGACTCTTGGATATGAGCAAAGACGATCCTCGGATTGTGAATGTTCTTGGAATACATTCCTTTTTCACGTCTTATAAATACGATACCCGCAAGGAATTGTGGTGCGAATTAACTCTACGCGTAAGTTTTTGTAACTTTACCTTTTCTCATGATGTGAATGTTTTTCTGCGACTTGTGGCACAGCTGTGAGTGATAGGTGGAGCACGCAAAATGGTGATATATTCTTTGCGAATTTTGCTCAAAAGCCAAAAAATTTCGTGAATGAAAAAAATGAGATGTTGCCACATGAAGTTCTTCTGGAAAGGCCAACTAAATTTGCATTTTTAGCATCAGTTTTTATTTTTCGTTGTGCACTCCTGGTTTTTTTGTCTGTCTGCCTTTTGCAAATACAAGTCAAGGCTAAGTATTCAATATAAGGGCTTTACCTTTCGAGGTCTGTGGTCAAAAGTCAGTGGCCCTCCTGGAAATAAGAAATTATAAGGAGGGGATAAGAAATTATATGTGCATCAGTTGCAGGAGTGCAGTCTGATCTGATTGGTGGCAGCAAGCAGCGGCAGACGCTGGAGCCTGGTAAAAGGTGGTCCCAGAAGGCATTCTTCCAGACTATATGCTTTATTTATAGCCACAGCTTCTTCTTGGGGCTGCAAGGAGGGGGTTTTGTGTCTGGTTCGAAAGGACTGGGTTTTCCCCCTATCTCCAGGGTGACGTTCGATCGACCAACCCTGGTTCCCAGCTTCAGCTGGTACAAATCAAAAAAAAAAAAAAAAAAAAGAAAGAAAGAAAGAAAAAAAGAACGTCCAACGAATGTCCGGTGCCAAGTTTGGTCCGCATTCTGCAGCAAGGAATCGCTCTTATTGAAAAGGGGAAAAGCGCAGTGCTTTCGCATACTGTCGCAGGAACAGGATGCATTTTGCGGGAACCTGCGCATTTCGCGGAAATTTAGAAATGTCGTGGAAAATCGCGAGTGCACAATTACTTTCAATTTACTGAAATGGCAAAGAATTCACAAAAGACAATTGAAACGGCTGATTTCGTTTTAGCGAATCAGAATTTATTCCTTATCACCATTTTCATTGTGCTCTAGTGATAAGATCCCGCATCCACAATGATTCATATCAGGAAAATGCAGCATCTTTGACATTTATGAAGCAGCACGCCAACCCTCGTGATTTTTTCTTTCTTTCTTTTTTCTTTTTTTTTTTTTTTGATATTGTCGCACAACTACTAAGTTTGGGTACGAAACATCATGTCAAACATGAAATGTCTCTGCAGTGGAACATTGACTAGATGAAAAAGTCATTAATAAACACAATTAAAGCATGCCTACTTTTGTGTGTGACATCCTAGAAACCTACCTTTTAAAAGTTTGCTTTTGTCAATGTTCAAAATGTGAACTTGTTTTGTGACAAATATGACTATTTCATTCCAAACGATCCGATTTGCAGTGACCGATTTGTGGAAAGTTAACTGGGGGGGGGGGGGGGGTAAACCTCAATTTTTAGGGCAAAACACCCATATTTTTGCATAAAATACCTCAATTTTGGGTGAAATATTTTTCAACTGGGGGGGGGGGGTAATACCCCCGTACCCCCCCTACAAATCGCGCCCTGCCGATTAGAGCTTGTTGCATTTTTAAAGGGCTGCGCTGGTTTGTTAGCAAGCAAATCACTGTCAACTTTGGAAGATTTGATGCTTCTCTCACTGAAGCAGTCTTCTTGGTTCCCCAGGTCCCGACAAAGATTGCCAGGATTGATATGGGAACAGTGTTGAGGGAAACGGCAAAGGTGGCCGTCATCCACGAAGTTAGGAATGTGGACAAGGCATTCCTCAGCAAGGAAGGTGATCGCCAAATGCTTCACGTCAGTGGAATCAACTTCCAGGTTTGTGTCTGGAGACAAATCGTTTGCAGTATTATCATATTTTCATATTCATAATTGATCATAATTTGCCAAATGCATTTCTGCCTTCAAGGAAACGGAATGAAATTGGTAATTTTTAAGGATTGTCTGTCTTTTGGCAGTGCTCCAAAAATTCACTGCTGAAAAGTGCTACAAAGGTGTCCTCCACAAAGTTTAAGTTGAAGTTGGAGTACTCTTGTAGTCATCTTTTCCATATCCAACTAGGGTTGTGCTTTTGCGTTTGTGTTGTGTTTCCCTCATAGGATCAACAATAGAAAGAGTGTGCTTTAATCTGCCAAGAATCAATGATGAAACAATGCTTAACTCGTTCAAAAGTTTGCAATGCTCAAAAGGTTGTGGGCCTTCCTATTGTTTACCAAATCCATTATTTTGACTTCATGAGTTTATCACCTTTCATTCACTTCATTTGGAGAATCATTGTTATCCTCACTAATTGAGTGGCCAATCCCATCGCCCATTGGAAGTGACTTCAGGTCAAGCTGGTGAGGAAGTTCGGGGAAGGATTGCCCTGAACAAATATAAATTATTGTCAGAAATTTCACATGTTTTGATAGGTCTGTGCCCAGATCCCTGTTCTTTCCAAGTCATGGGAGCCTTATCCGAGTGTCATCCAAATTCAATGAAATTTATCCTAACTGCAGCAATTGCAGTGTGGCGCTGGTGTTGCAATCGGCCTGTCAATACAATTTTAAGTTTCAATTGCATGCCATTGTTAAACACTACTTTTTGCATGCTTTGGACGCTGAAATGCAAAACTCCCGCATATTCCGACCGGTTACTCAAATTTTGACCAGAAGGCCAGGGCAGTGAGATGGTTCGCGCTGGATCTCGCACCCAGCCCTATTTCGACAATCAGATCCTAGAATGATTCCTTTTTTGCTCAAGACTCGGATGCCTTTTTGCGTAGACTCGGTGAGAAACTCAACTCAGCTGCAATACGCACCGACCACCTCTCTTCATATTCTTGTCACGTCTGGCAATTTCCATTTCAAATTGGAATTTCCATTGAGGCAAAAGTGATATTTCCCTTTTCATTTGATGTCTTGCTCTTGCGTTGACAAAATGCCAAATTCCTGTTGCATGCACTGGTGGAGGCGACCACAATGACGCCAATGTGGGTGCACGCATATGCAGGTGCACTGCATGGTAAAGAAGAGATGCAAGGTATGTGTGACCCCGAAACAGGTTGTATGTTTCGGGGTAGTATCTCCATTTCGTTTTTCCTGGATTGCTTTGTTTTTGTTGTTCTTACGTTCACAGCTCAACTAGTTTGTCAACATGCTGACAAATTTTTCAACAAAATGCATCGGGGCGATGGTATCCATATCCATTTGTGGCCCATTCCAGGGGAGGGGTAAAATCCTTTTTGCCATTCTTTCAGAAAAATAATTGCAATTTTGTGCCCAAGATGGATGCTAAATTTCAAAATATATTCAACTTCTGCGGGACTCTGTCCCCCAGACCCCATGCCAGGGGCTGTGCCCCTTGAAACTCCACTGGGTCAAGCAAGACCCACACCCAGGATCGGCAGTGTAGCCTTGGCATGCTCCTCCCCATCCGAGAATGGCAAGATCGTGGATTCACCACAAAATCCAACATCTATAAATGCACAGTGTTGCGCATCTGCCAAGGAGCCTGCACCCTCCAAGAAGCAAAAGCACCTATTCAAAAGTTGAAATCCGTCCTTTTTTGTGGACAATTTTAGCCCCGTAGAAGTCGGTCAATATGTCAGCTGTTGAGAAACTCCAGGACCTTTCTCTGTGTTCAAAACGAGTAAACTGCGGGATCCAGATTGCAATCTGGGCCAAATTCAAACAATGAAAGAACTCACATTCCCGTTCCTGGTGGTGCATGTAATGGTGCCTTGTTCTGCCGTAATGGTTCTCCCAAAACAAAACTCGACACCCTAAGTGGAAGCCAATTTTCGAGGAAAAGGATAGCATTTAAGCTATGCATCTCACTTTGTGAGCAGTGGAACAGAAAAAGATGGCAGAGGCAGAAAATTCCAAAACTGTCGAGGGATTTCAGATAACCAGATCCAGGGGACCTCCGAACAAGTTGCTGGCATTTGGCGGAGCTGGCAACCCAATATCGGGTTGATGTTATTTGGTCTGGCTAAGAGTACCATTGCTAGATAATTCTGCTCTAAGCTTTTGTTCGAAATAGCTTGAGATGTGTGGCCGTATTCCCACTGATACAATCCTTGATGGTGAGTCTGTTGGAGGCGGTCGTAAACATTTGGCCTGAACTGAAGATTTGATGTGAACCACACCACCGCATTCTTTGCACTCTAGAAAAAGTGTCTGGCTTGGTTTTCTCAATAGCATTTGGCAACTTTCTTTCCCCTCTCCCCCGTAAACAGGAGATATACCAGTACAATGAACTCCTTGATTTGAACAAGCTCTATTCGAATGACATCCATGCAATTGCAAACACCTATGGGATTGAAGCTGCCGGGAGAGCGATCGTCAAGGTACGTTTAGTAAACAGAACAGAGTCTATTTTCATGAAAGGCTTTTAGTTTCTTTTTTAGGGAATGCACATTTTTAATGTTTCAGATTTTGTTATTTTGTGCAGGTATCTTTAAAACAATGTTCCACAATTCAGATGACATGGAAAGAAGACTTGAAAAGATGCTTGAGGAGGCTCCAGGTTGTGGGAGTAAATGCAATGAATACAATGATCGGATCAAGCTTGAGCTTTTCTTCATCATGTTTATTCTTTGGTGCTGGAATATCTATCTGGTTGAGTCCTTCGACACAAGCGACACCGTGCGGGAGCAAAGTTTCAATAACTGAGGAACAGGGCGGAGCATGCGGTTTCCCAAACTGATCTGGTCTTGCCCAATCCAGGACCGAAGGGATGCAAACAGCTGATCTGTTTCTCCTGCAGAACTCTCATCTCTCTTGCTGATGAATTCGACAAAAAGCTGCTGTTTTGCTGTTGGAGTACTCAACCATGCATTCCAGAGCCAAGGTTTATCCGTATTGAAACCACTTACTTTTGTTAAGGTTTATCCGATATTTCGACACGTGTCATGAAATTATTTCATGCGTGGGTGTTTCAAAAAATTATCGTTTTTGATAACGTGAGTGTGGAGATTCCCTGTTTCCGCATTTTATGAAGTTCACTCGCAAAAAAGATGATAAACTGTGCTTAGTGCATCTAGTCTACTGCATTGAAAAGGGAATTGAATTTAAAAAAGGCAGAAATTTCTTTGAAATTCTGAAATTTCTGCAGCCTCCTCTACCCAGCAGATCCCTCCAATTCCGAAGCATCGTCGGCGACCATCATCCAGAGGCAACCAAAAGTTATAGGGTACATAGGAGAAATTTAGAGTTTTGGATAATATAAGGGCATCTGATTTCAACAGGTCTTGATTCAACTTCACATCTTACACGAGTGGCACATGGTGTTTTGCAATGCATGTTGCCATTGATTCCAAATTATGTTGAGCCAGTGTGAATTTTAACCTCCTGCGTGTAAAGAATTTTGTTTTGTGTTCTGCTGTTTGGAGAAAACTAAAAAGCTGATTCTTCAGTGAGGCAGATGAGGCAGATTGGTCACTCCCAGTTTTTTCCACCCCTTCGTCTTCTCCGTTTGGTCATAACAGTCAGGCCCGATACTTGTTCAGTTGTTTGCATTGTCAAGCAATCATAATCACAAACAAAACCTGCACACATCTTCCAAGGTGGGATTCGTTAACCAAAATTAGCCATTTAAAAGCAGCTTCTTCGCGTTCTCTCATTTTCATGAATCTGCGTCTAATTTTCCTTGCAACCTGATGGAAGAAATCCGCAATCACAGATTTTCGCTGCTGACGAGTTAACTGCTTTCACTGGCCGCCGTTTTGCCCGGATGTATCCTTCCACGAAAAGCATCTGAATTAGGCAACCGTCATTTTGTTTTCGTTCAGTTTCACTCCGAATTAATGGAGTTGACTCATAAGTCTTTTACCATGACAGGAAATCAAGCGGGTGTTCGAGGTATACGGAATTGGCATTGATCCAAGACACCTGCTGCTGATTGCCGATTACATGACGTCACAAGGGAGTTATCAGCCATTCAATAGGATGGGAATAGCAAGTCACACGTCTCCACTGCAACAGATGACATTTGAAACATCCATTGGATTCCTCAGAGAAGCTGTGCTTGCAAGTAGGATTGCTTCCTTGTCTTTTTGTTAAAAGTTTTCTGTAGTTTTTTTTTATGAATTTTTCTTGATAAGAAATTAACAAGAGGCGATGTAAATTGGGGCACAGATGTAACGTTTCGTCCTCTGGGGTGTGGAGCTTTATCAAGCACGAATAAGAAACAGATCTGAGAGCACTGCTGAACAGAGACTGAATGTATAGTCACCGAGACAATAATGGTTCCCATGATCAAATCTATGGATATGAAGGAATGTGCTTGCGTAAAGGGAGTCATTTTTGTTTCTGTGACTGCACATCACTGAGCATGAACATTGTCCTACTGTGTGTGAGATGTGCCGAAAATGGTCATTGTTCTCGCACAGTGTGAAGTTGGAGAGAATTTGGGGATTCCTGTGGGGATTTTTTTTTTTTTTTTGAAAATAGGCTCCATGATTAAAAAAGGTCCCGTTGCTTCAGGCATCTTTCACAGCAGTTCAGCATGCTAGAGAGCTGAAAGAAGTGGATGCGGATGTTCAGCACAGATTGAATGTCGATTGTTTATTGGGACTGCAAAGCTTCAGTTGGCTGATCGTGATCATCTTCTAAGGCTGATTAAGACAGCGGGGGGGGGGGCAACCCAAAATTGAAAATTTTTGCCAATTTTTGCATGTCTGGTTTTTATTGTGTTATACATGGAGAATTTTCTGAGGAATTTAATACAAAAAAGAGGTCAATATCTCAATCCGTTTTCAAATGAGAGACTTTTTTCGAACAATGGAACATGGATATTTTGTTCTTTCTGTGCTTTTCGTAAAATGCTTATTTGCGGCAAATCACTTTTCGCCTGCCTTTTTAAGCTTTCGAATGCTCTATCTCAGCCATTTTACAAGATAAAAAGGCCAAATTTTGCATACTGATGTAGTTTTTTTTGTAGAAATGGAGTGACAGAGCCGGAATTTTGATATTTTCAATAATTATTATGTTTCCACTTTGTTTGGCATTCATCTTCCCAAGTGCATCGCTTCTTAAAATACAAGGCTCGCAAGGAACCATTTCAAACGTTTTGGGTCAAAAATGAAAAAAACTGTCTCTATCACTCCACGTTTGGCACCTTTTGGAAGAGTTTGGCGCAAACTGAAGTTAAATAAATCATACCGTTACAATACAGGAGTTGCGCAAAGTTCCGCGTGATGATTTTTACTAAAACATGAATAACTCTGGAACCACTTAAGGTACAGAGGTGAAATTTCACACACGAACTTCCTTCACCTCTCCAAATGTATGCAAAATTTGGCTGCAACCGAATAATAAACACCGAAGTTAGTAATTTTGGGTTGACCCCCCCCCCCTTAAGAACAGCAAGTCTACTGATGCAGGAGAACTTGTCTTTATTTGGCTGCCCAAATGTGGTGATTCGGGCTCATTTACAAATGAAAATTTTGGAGATGTCTGGGATGCTGGCGAGCACAAAGGATTTAAAATTCCAAGGGTCAACCATCCATTCAGCATAGGATTTGTCCTGCAACCCTACCCACCCTCTGCCTTTAACCATGTTTGATTGCACTTCCTGCTAACAGACTGTGAACTTAGACATTCATTATCAACTCAGAGGTGAATAATTCTGAGTGGCATCAAGCACTGTGGTATCAAGCAACAAGAAAATGGCATCAAGCACTAAAAAACAAACTACAATTCGCATAACGTGGGATACTGGTTTGCGTTCTGTGGAAAATGGGCTTTTCTACTTGTATCAGCCGAAGCTGGGAACCAGGGTTGGTCCATATAGCGTCGCCCTGGAGGTAGGGGGAAAACCCTTCAAATAGCCCTTTCGGACCAGATAAAAAAAAACCCTTCTTGGAGCCCTAGATAGAAGCTGCAGGTGCAAAAAAGCGAAGATTTGGAAGAGAGCCCTTCAAGGGACCCTCTTTTACCAAATCACTCGCGAAGCTCAAAAACCAAAAATGGAAATTGGGCAGCTCCTGAAGTGGCCACACCCTTGAGATTTCTCCTATGTTAGAAGACTTCGCATGGGCATTGCGTTTTGGATCCTGATTATTTACAGAGGAATTTGTTTTGTTTACTTTCATCAGATAAAGTTGATAATTTGTCTTCGCCTTCATCGTGCCTTTGCATTGGGAGCCTTGTCCACATTGGAAGTGGAGCTAGCAGTGTTGTACACCAGATGGTGCCTCCATCCCGCAGCTGATTCGTCAACCTTGGGTTAGAGAAAAGTGGTTAGCTTCCCGAGGAGGCAAAGACTCGAGTTCACTGTCAGAGGTCAAGGATTCCATTTCGGGTCATTCATTGTTCATATTGGGCTGCAGCCATGCCTTGATTTGTGAAACTGTGACCTGGTTTTGTTATTGATATCTGTGATTCCAATAGATGATTACATTTTTGCATTTTGCACAAATTGATTGATTGATAATTGCGCAAATAACCGACCTTGTTATTGTTTTCTTTTTCGAAATCGAGAAGATATTAAAGAAGTTCACTGTTGATGGATATATCTGCACTTATTTTGAGTGAAAATCCTAAATTGCATTAAACCAACCTCATCGTAATAACTCTCAATCGAGGGTACGAGGAATACCTACCTACCAAAATTTCATTATCATGGTTGGCTGATGTTTGCAGAATGCTCAAAATGAGTTAAATGGGTCTCAGTAAACAATGTGTCTGCGATTTTGAGAATAGCTCAAGATGCCAAATTGCATGTGGTCATAATCCTTCATTGAACTCAGTTTAAATGACTGCACGTTGGAAGTCCACTTGTCGTAAGTGTTAAAACTTTCACCTCTGACGTCAGAGGTGGTCGAGATATTCTCGGCAAAAGTTCTGCAGCTGCTCCAAACCAA